>JBAMBR010002616.1:0-27765 GCA_037044475.1 Zaprionus obscuricornis | reverse complement strand
TCTTATTGAACAACAATGTCGAAGCAATACAGAAGAACTCTGAAACAATGAGCAACAACAAACTCATCAAGCGTCGGTTTAATATAATAAAATTTCAGTTTAGAAACAGTTCGCTACTATTTTGCCATTTCGTCCTGGCCTGTCTAAGCCACTTTCTTTATTATTTTTATTCAGCTTGCGCACATTTCCATTGTTTCTCAGTCCAAGTAAATAAAATTAACCCATTACTGTTCTGCTTGTTGTTTCTGTTGCTGTTGTTTTAAATTTCATTAGCTAAACGTTTTAAAGTGCGCAGAAAATGCTTTAGGTACTATATAAGACCGACGATGATGTCGACGACACGACTATGAGGTCGACTCTAGGCCACAATAATACAAAGGTCCTTTGAAGCTTGGAAGGCGCAGCACATTCTTTTGACTCTGTTTCCATGCATTCTTTTTGTTTGTTACCTCCTGTTCATTCCCTTGGGAATAAGTATAAGAAGCAGAAAATGGCGAAGAACTGGAGTATAAGCAATAGCAAACTGGACAAAAAAGCACAACAATGCACAGCTAAATTCATCGCAACATATAAAACATTTTACACAAACATTTCTTCTTCATGAGGCTTCGTTCAACGGTGAGACAGGGAATGGAGGGGGTAGCATCGCTTTAGTTGGCCTGAGACATTGGCAAAATGCTCGGGGCGGTGCAAAAACCGTTTGAGTTTCTTGCCGCCTGTCTTTATTACAAAATATTATAACATTTTTCGCAAGTGTTTTTAACCAACTTTTGTGTGTCTGGAATGAAGTACAATTTGAGCAGGGAGTTTACCCGGTTTACTTTCTTTCTGCCCCCAAATAGGATGATAAATTTGCAAATTGAATGGATGTTGGAGGAGGGATGCAATAAAAGTAGACTACACTAGTGAGTGGTCAGTTCTTTTGTGGTGCTATAAAACGACATTAAAAGTGTTGCCCTTAATTTGACACATTTATATTTTTAATTTGTTTTTGGAGGTGGTTTAGAGGATGTTTTAATCATTTTCAAAAGTAAAACTATTTTGTAACTTAATTCTGACAGATGTGAAAGATGTTCAACAGAGAGTGATCAGCATTTTGTTCTTTCATCTGTGCACAATCAACATTTTATATCACGGCATTATACGGTACAAATATGTGTAAACAATATTTTCTCAGATTGGCTTTGAAGACTTATACTTTCCTGTTCGCTTTAAAATTCTTAAAGTATAAAAGCAAATTTTTTGTCTAAATCAAATCGTCTTACAGTTTATTAAACGGTCTAGAAGTTGTTTTCAAATTCATTGATTAATCGCTAGACTTTTTTTTTTCAATTCGAAGACCATTTCGATCTCAAGATTTGTATACCCTTTCAACTGCTGGAATGATCTCGTACGTGATGGTTACGATACGAAGAAAGTTTTCTAAGCTATTTTTCCTTAAGTTTAGATATTAGTTGCCGGTAAGATTGAATGTTCTCTGTATATTTTCACTTCGAATGTACCGCATTATAATTTTTTTCAGTACATTTGACTGAGCCCTCTGAATAACGTCGATGTTGCTAATGCTGAATGTGAAGGCAATAAAGACTGTTGGTTTTATATTTTAATTGTGATCTCTCTGCATTACTGCGGTTGCGCCGTGTTAGTCTTTTATCAAGGTGTACTTAAAAATATATTACAGAAAAAGAGAAAAAGAAAAAATACTGCAAGTGTGCTGATGACGTCGAAGTGCTAGATGACAGGGCAGTTTGCGCAAAATGGGACTTCAATAATTATTTCATTGAATTAATTTAACGGTTTTGGTTTTTGATGATATGAGCGATTTAATTTTGAAGGTGTTCAAAAATGTGTTAGTAATATCTTTGTCACTGCCAGCCCATTTGCCCATGGGGTTTCTAAGCATCAGGGTTTTTGTCAGTGAGCTTAGAATTAGGTGCACTCTCTACAGTGAATGTTTATTATCCGTTATTAAAATATGTGAAAATAAAGTGCAAACGGCTGCCATTTATACCGATTTCAGTTAGGATAATACCTTACTACTTCACAAACTTAATATGCTAATACTTTGTTTCCTGCATTAGTTAGACTTATTTTTGAGTATGGGTTCTGCGTGTGGTCTCCACAGTACAGGATCCATCAGAATATAGCTATATATAGGTTTGAGTCACTCCAAAAATAGTTCTTCATTTCGCTCTCCGTTTTCTGAATTGGGTAAACTCTTGTTAATTAACCTGACTTTTCCTGGTGTGATTTTCCAGACAAACTAATTGTATTAATTGGTCAGATTATGTTTACAGATTTATGTTTCCATTTATATTGATAGTTGTAAGTACTGCAAGTCTTAGCCGAATAGCTTAACAAACAAAAAAGTTTTTCATACAAAAACTTCATTTTCGACCATTTTCTATGGCAGCTTTATGTTATTGTTGTCCTATCCGTCCGGTTCTCACTTATGTATATACAGCTAGGTTATGGCCACATGTGTACTTGTCTACACATGAGACAGCTTTAAAACTGAAAGAATATGCGTATTTTGATTCTCCTCTAACGCTGATCAAGAATATATATACATTAGGTCGTTAAAAATTAAATTAAAATAAAAATAAATACAGTGCAGAGGGATATGAAAAGATAAATCATAAACTTAACTTAAAAGCTAAGTTTCACTGATTCATACCCAATAAAAATTTACTATTTTCGTGGTAACACAAATTTTGAATGTGGTGAAAATAAATGTATTTGATTAGAGTTGTAATTGTAGGTTTTTATGTACAGTTTACACGATGGCGGCGAAAAGATAGCATGTCTTCAATATTTTTATTATTTAATTTTTTGTTAGGATTCGATGGTGGAATGCGACAATGGTTTCTTATGGAGATCTATGATCAGAACAATGGAATTCTGCAAGCCAACATTAGTGCTAAGTTTGCATTATTCAGCGTAACAGGACTAGATGCTGGTCGACTGTTTAGGATATATATATATGCGGCAAATGGGCGTGGACGCAGTGAAGCTATTGCCATTGATGGATACACACTAAAGGCCGCCGAGAAGCAAACTGGTAAGTAAAAGGAGTACGGAATAATACCTAGAAAGGAAACAAAGCAAGGCGATACTCAATTTAAATTCAAACAAATTGAGAATACAAACTTAAATTAAATATACTATAAGCTTATAAAACTTTTTTTCTTAAAATGTACAGGTTGATTTTTTGTTCAAGTGTGTTGTACAATTGTAAAATGCGAAATATTTCACGCTGAAGTTAGCAGAAGATGAATTTTTAATTCCTTTTATGAGACTTGTTCGTTTCGCTCTTATACATTTTTATACTCGGTACCCATTGGGTACCAAGAGTATATTGGGTTA
This sequence comes from Zaprionus obscuricornis, assembly GCA_037044475.1. Taxonomy (NCBI): domain Eukaryota; kingdom Metazoa; phylum Arthropoda; class Insecta; order Diptera; family Drosophilidae; genus Zaprionus; species Zaprionus obscuricornis. The sequence continues at coordinate 24,399 of JBAMBR010002616.1, read as the reverse complement.
GTGACAGTAGTAAATGTATGTAACACCCATAAGGAGGCGTGGAGACCCCATAAAGTATATATATTCTGACTCAGGATCAATTGCCGAGTCGATTGGAGCATGTCCGTCTGTCCGCTTGTACGTCCGTATGAACATACAGATCTCGGAGACAATAAGAGCTAGAGACTTCATTTTTTGCAAAGTGCTTGTATTAGTGGCAGGCAGATAAAGTTTATTTTGGATTTTTGCCACTCCCCCCTCCGCCTCCACAAATCGATAAAAACGATTTTGAGCACATCCAGCCAAGCTACAGGACTTGGTACAAAGTTAGAATATGTTTATCTGGACGTTGTGTACAAATTTGGTACAGATCGGATAATAAACACATTTCAAATTCCCAAAGTTGAGAGGCGGGTCTATAGCGTACGCTTGCTTGCTGTTCTTACCCCACACACGGCAGTGTTTTTCACACTTGTAAAGAGTGTGGCTCAGTGGTTAGAGGGTTGAACTCGCGTGCATGAGGTCCGCGGTTCGATTATTGAGACGATTTTTTTTTTTTAAATTTTTTTGTTTAAAATAACTTAAAATTGGCGAGTGCGCAGCACGAGCTAAATAAATATATAATATAACTTTGGGCACCGAGTATTATTAGTCGAGCACTCTCGACTATAACTTTCTTACCTGTTTTTTTTACATTTTTTTTTTAAATTAACTTAAAATTGGCGAATGCGCAGCACGAGCTAAATAAATATATAATATAACTTTGGGCACCGAGTATTATATAGTCAAGCATACTCGACTATAACTTTCTTATTTGTTTATATTAATGTTTTTTGTATTCTACTTATCGACAGAAAAAAAAAAAAAGAAAAAATATTTTTGGAAAAAATAAGAAAATAAGTAGCTACTAGCTAGGTACACGGCACTGCTTATAATTATAACGGCACAATAACTGAAAAAAGATTCTTCACTCTCTCTCTCTCTCTCTTTATCTCACTCATATCTACATATGTATATGTCTTTGTACATGTATGCCTGTCTCTGTTCGTGTGTCTGTCAGTCGCTCTGCCTGACAGCCAATTTGTCTGTCCGTCTGTGACCTTGTCCGTCAGTTTTATTGCAAACTATTCTTTCATTCTATTTGGATAACAATTTAATTTTAAAATTTCTGTAAATAATAAATAAATTTAAAATTCCTTATGTGGAAATAAATTACTTTTTTTAAGCTTCCTTTTAAAGTATTGAGAATTCATTTACCAAAAGAAACAAACTAAAAATTAAAAAAGTTAAGTAATATGAATCAGTTGTCTTTTAGCGTTGGTTGAATGAAGGGAAGTAAAAGGCAAAACACTTAGAAATGTTGAGGAATGTAATATAATTGTAATCCTAACTAGCGCCACTAAAATTGCATAAAAAGTTTTATAAAGTTTTTACACTTATTTTCTTATCGAGCATAAGGGATAGCGATATACAATTCTTATACCCGGTACCCATTGAAAATGGGTAAAAATGGGAATATTAACTTTGTACCGGCGAAGCCGTAGCAGACCCTACAATATAAATATTCTTGCTGAGGATCAATACCCGAGTTGATTTGGTCGTTTACATCAGTCTGATTGATCGCACTGAACTTCAAAACCATTAGAATTAGAAACACAAAATTTATTTCAAACCTTGGATGCCACGCCGCTTTCGCCTACTGTTTTGAAGCATCAATATATAGTATTCCTATGAAAAATTGTATTAATCGATTAAGAAACAATAGAATTAATAAACGATTAATTTTGGATATCTTGTGGTAGCCTAAGATCTAAAAATACATAAATATATTGTTTTCTTTTTATGGACTTTGAGTAAAAATGAAAAGGAATATACATAGTTATATTTTATTAAACGATACAGGCTGTTTTACTATCGTGCACTGTAACTTTCCCTATTTGTTATATTTGTCCATATTATATAATTATATATATATATATATATATATATATATATGTATATATTTATTTTTGGAACATCTAAAAGTGTGTGAACAATAAAGAAAATGTTGAAATAATTCGTAAATCGTAATTCGTAAATTGTTACACATTTTTTTTATTATAAGTTATGTTTTTAGCATTTCATTGTATTGTTTTCTCTTTATTTACAGTTGCATTAACCTCGTACAAAGGCAGTGCACAGGGTGTTAATAATTTTGAGCTGACACCTATACTCTCGATTGGCATTTTTGTGGGAATTTTGGTTGCTCTTATCTGCATTGGAATTGGAACAATCGCAGCACTAAAGTTGCGTTCGCATAAACATCAACAACAACAAAAATTTGCACATTCAAATGTCAAGTTCTCACGTCCGGGCAATTTGCAAATTAAGGATAAAATCTCATTACCATTAAGTCACAGCGAAGAGATGTATGATGAAAAGAACCCCGATGTGGTTCCCTACAATGAGGGTAAGTGCCAGAACCCAAGATGTGAATGAATGTTATTTGAGTTATTTATGAATGTTGGAGCATGCCTTAGGGACAGATTCAATCCTTTCTGTGTGAATGTGGATGTGTCTGCATTTGTAAAATATTTAAAAGACAGCTAATTACTCTGACTTTGGCATGTTTGTTTTCACATATGTCTGCAGTTGAGGAGTTTCTACTTCAGCTTAGGCTGTTTCTTCATTGAGTTATTCTTTTCGCTTTGAGCTTAAAGTTTGTTCATATTTTACCCACTGCAAGGCACGTTTGGCTTGATTAATGGCAATCAAGAAATAAGCAATAGCAGCAACAGAAACAGCAGCTCAGTTCACAGCTCAACAATTTAATCAATTTTCTTAACGTAAAGCAATTTCATGGTAAAGCCAGTGAAAAGCGAAAAGAAAATTGAACGTTTCGTTCCACGAAAATCATCAACTGCGGAAAGGCGTGGCGTGGATGGCGGTGATTGTGACAGGGTCGGGATATTTGGCCAGCCTGAAAACTTTTGCTCTGCCACTTAACAACAACAAGTTGAAAACTTTTCATTAAACCAACTTTCTTTCGCACTGACTTTCTCTACTTCTCATTCGTTTCTTTATATGTATCTTTCCTTTTCCTTTTCCCTTTGTCTTAATCGCCTTCTCACTTTCTGTGTTGCTTTTGCCTCAATTCAGTTGATGGAGAATATAAACAAAAATCAGCAACACAAACGCCATCGGGACATCTTTCAACAACAAGCGAAGCGGAAATCAGTTGCAAACCTGGATCTACAACTGGCACTAGCGTCAACGTCGCCGTTGGCATCAGCAGTTCTGTGGACAGTGGCGTCTATCAGAGTAGCAAGGTAAAAGTAATTTCAAAACAAAATTGAGGCCTTAAATCTAATAACTGCAATTATAAATTAAGCAAGAAAATAAGAAATTCTAATAAAAGGAAAATTATTCAATTAAATGAAATTTATTACTCTTTTTCATTAGGAGAATGAACTGCACTACGCTGAATTATCATTGAACAATGCTAGTTGCAGCAATAATGCAAAGACGCTTCAACCCAGCCAGCAGCAACTAAAACAACAACAGCAGCAACAGTTACAGCAATCGCCATCACAGTTCCAGCCGCAACAGTCGCAAGCTGTGATAGGCGGCACTTTGCCACATGGCTCAAGTTTGCGCAAGTTGTTGCCTAACGTATCGGCAACGGCAACGTTGCAAAGACATAAGCCAAATGCGGGCGGCCTGCAGCATCCACACCAACATGCACCGCCGCCCACATATGATTATTTTGAAGAGCCCACGATATACGCGCAAATTGATGCATATAAGACAAGAGTTGAACAGGCCACCACAGCTTTAAGTGCGATGCAGGTGGACACTGCCGCCGGAGTTGAAGTTTTTGCTCTTCCATGTATTTCATCACCAGGATCACAGGGTACACCATCGACCGTATCTCCGGGGACGGTTCAAATGTATTCGTTACGCTCTCATCCAGATGGCTGTCACACGCTGCCGCACAATCATCAGCACCAGCAGCATCAGCTGCCACAAAATTCTGCATCCATGATGCATATGACGCACCAACAATTGCAACATTATCCAGCTGGCAATATGCCAATGCCTCCTTCTTATCAGCAGCATCAGCAGCAGCAGGCTGCCCAACAGAAGCAACAACAGTTGGCACATGGCCAAATGCATTTCTCAAGCAACAGCAGCGGACTAGCTTCAACTGCTGCAATTGCTAGCCCTAGCAACTCACTTTCGGGACTCTCTGCTGTTGGAAAGTCTTATTCTCGTGAAATAGTTACAGTGCGTACGCCTCTCATGTATTCGCAGCAGGAGAGTTGTGTCTAAAATGTATCTCTACAGTTCTAAGAGTTTTCGATATTTCGATATTTTGAAGTTTGTGTCTAGGTTAAGCGTTGCCAAACAATACTGCAAACTTTTGAGTGAAAGTAACAAAGTTAAAATCTAATTTTTTTTTTTGTTTACTGTTATAAATACCAGATCTTAAGATATCTGGTTATTTAGACATTTCAATACACTGGTCAGGAAAAATTCTGCGAATATAAAATTCAATCTTTTAACTTGCCGTTACATTTTTGATATGCAGCACATTGAAAAAAAAGGTTTGTGTTGTTACAATTGCTTACCCATTTTTAGTAACTGTGAAAAATGACTATGATAAGTGAGTATTCTAATATTTATATCGACCAGTGCATAAAAAATAAACCAAATACTGTGCAAATTACAAGAAATGAAAAAAGGCAAAGTAAGAAAAGTGACAGTCGGGTGTGCTCGACTGCTTATACCCTGTACATTTACATACCTTTAAAAACCTGTCAAACATATTATAATTTATATAAGACAATTACGCACATCCACATATAGCAAATAAAACCGCAAAAGCTAACGAAGCTCAGATGCATTGAAATGAATGAATAACATTAATGAATAAATTCTTCCATGTATCTGATTATTATTTTTAAAGTTTGAATGAGTATGCTATAAGTCAATACCTAAAGTACTGGAGTTTCTATGGGCATAATAGATTTTTGGCAACCATGGGAAGGGCATTCGACACTTGAAATAAACTTAAATTATGCATATAAATATAGATCTACGCGTTTTTACAGACTGAATAGGTCTGGCACTTAGCATTTGTCATTGGTAGTATAATTCGCAGGTAACTTAGAAACATTTGGTTTACCAGTCCAGAAAGAAATAGTATCCATTCGTTTAAAAACAAAAAATGTGTGGAACAAACATTTATTTCGTTATTTCAATTCATAATGATGTTTTTAAACCTACACAGACACGTATGTAATATTACTGTCTATGTTAAATTGGGCCTAACTTCAACCATTAAGTATCCTACCTATTGTAGTTTTTAATATTGTCAATATTGGAGAATATCAACAAAATGAAATGGTAAATTCAACCAAAATCAAGATTAAGAATATGTATACTTAATGGGATTTGCAGAATTTAACATACTTGTGGGTGTTACATATACTTAACCCAGGTTAATATGACCATTTTTTTTACCCATTTCACTGGGTGCAGGGTATAAATTGTTAATGAACAGGTAAGTTTCATATACATATATTAGTTTATTTAAATTTTTATCTCTAAAATTGTAGCAAAACTTTTAATTGAAAGTGCATCAGAAAGGTTCCTTCCTTACACTAAGATCTTACAACATATTGCACTAAAAACAAAATGAAAGATCTAAAATAGAAATAATTACAATAATATTATAATATATACATATGTGTGTATACTTAACTTATTTACATCAATTAACAGCGAACATTGGTTCGGTGTTTTGTTTAGAAACAAAACATCAATAAGTTTAATACTCTCCAATTCAAATCTGAAACTGTTTTAATATCATAACATTGATATACACATACATGTATTGTAGCAATTAAATTAATTCACTGTAAGCTCATTCACGAAACCAAAGTAAAATATTATTATTGGCTACAATATTCAAAATATATGAATTAAAAGTAAAAACTAAAAAATATTTCTTAAAATACTCTCAGACACACATACACAATTAGCTTCAATTAGATTAATATCAATGATTAGAAGTTCAAAAAATTTGTATATACAAGTTTACTTATACTCGTATATGCTAGTAGATGTTTTATTAAACAGTTAAATTATCTCTGTATGATATTCAATCAATGTGTAATACATCAATGTAAAATTAGTAAAGTAATCAACTTCTTAAATTCAAGAAATAATGTATAAGAAATAAATCAATGAAAATTTCGGTATTAATAATAATAGTAAATATAAAAATAAAAAATAGAAAAACAAGAGAAAAATAAATTCAATTTGTTAAAACATCTAAATAAATGTGTAAATTCAATTATTTATTCTGTATTTTCATAGATGTATGCCTATTTCAAAAATATATATTAAATACTCAGAAATTATTAAATAATAACCTTATTGCACACACTCTGTAAATTATTGTTGCAATATTATAAAAAGCACATAAGAAGTAAACATTAAACTCATATGTGCTTTATTATCAAAACAATCTCAAAAATGCTGTAATCTTTAAATGTTGGATTGTAAACTGTTTGTCGAGACCGACAGGGGCGGGGGGTCAGAAGAAAACGACAGAAACGAAAAAAAATAATGCACATTCACATACACTCTCACATACAAACATTAACTCTCATATATTATACATAAATTTAATTTTTAAGTGATGTCTCTTAAATCAAATTAATCGCAAAAGTGTATATGATGTATGTCTGAGCGTTTCGAAACGACGATGATGAGAATTTAGCTAACAAGTTAATTTAAATAAAATAAACGAAATTATTAAGTAAATGTAAAATAACAGTGCTTATCTAAAATTAAACAACAGTAAAAAACAAACATTTTCGGCACGTCGAATATTTTATAACCTTGCAAGCTTAAGCGGTAAAAATTACTTTTGACTGATCGTTCCCTTGGCATCTATGCATGCCATAGCTATGGCACAAAAGCTTAGTACTGATAATAATACAAAAAAGTTCTTCTTACTAGGACTCAATTATCGTATTATTTCATTCAAAGGCAGATATATTATATAGTGATCTGAATTAATTCATCCTATGACTAAATCCAAGTCCTACAAAATAATGATAGCTTATAAAATAAAGACTCGGAAAGGCAGTTGAACTATTAGACAAACTAATTTTGGATTGTCTGCTGATACTGATTAAGAATGCATATATAAATACATACTTCATATTGTATTCCACGGCTTCAAACTCCTACTGAGCTGTAAACTCCGGCCAAAAAAAATGTAGCCTTGCAAGGGTAAAAAAAAGAAACGAATAAATAATAAATATATGTTATATTAAGCACTTGGATGAAAAGCAACAAAAATAAACCCCAACAAAAACTAAGACGAACATGAAAAACGTATCTCCAAACATAAATACAAGGAATTTCGTAAACAATATCGTAAACAGAAAGATTTAAGCAAATACAAAATTAAATTCAAAAAATTTCAATGAAATCAAACAAAATTTGTTGTTTTATTTTCCAACCATATTTATGAACTGTGAACTACTATGAACCCATAGTCGAAATTGATAAATGAACAATGTCAGCAACGGTATAGAAACTATTGCTCTCTACGAGGAAGCAATATTTGTACTTTACATTTGACAAAGTCGTTGTTGCATTTGAGGCGATCGGCATATGAGAGCTCCGAAGTATTGCTTAGTTCCTAAAACCAAGAGTGATTAAAAATTAAATTTAGTTTTAGTAACATACTTCAAGGACTCACTGATTATGACACTAGCAATATATAACAGTTATTTTCTGTTGGAAAAATGTTTTAAAATTGTATTTTTTAAGTCCTTCAATGACAATGACAGTTTAAAATGTTACAGAAGGTCTTGTCGCTTTCGTCGTAGCACTATATGCCTCAAGGGAATAGGGAACATGAACAAATTCAAGTAGCCTTTCTAAATTGTACATTTAATTGAACACACTCAGAGCTAAGTCATTGCGTTAACCTCCATTCCCTGCGTCTATATCTACATATATATATATATATCCATTTCTGTTTCTTTACTGTTATATTCCCTTCTCTTTTTTTCTTTCTCATTCTTGGACTCTCTTTGATTCTAACGGAAAGTCAGTCAGTCTGACTTCCTTTCAGAATGGGCACACACAGCATATAAGTTATATATGCGCTCGTGCTGTGTGTGTTACTGTATGTGTATAAATATATGTATGAGTCGAGACGGGCTACCACATTTCTTACATTTTGATTCTTCCATTTTGCAAGACATACTTGCAGGGTAAAGGGGACGCGAAAACTAGCGTTTGCATGCGCACTGAAGCATGTATCTAAAGAATTGAAAAGGCAGAGAGAAGTTGCTTTCACACCGACATCACATAGATTTGTGGCTTGAAAACCAACGACAATGCCAAATGGTCATGTTTGACAACTTTTATGCTGAAAATGACATAGCTGCTCCATTTCTCAGAGCTACTCTCTTTCTATTCCTTGGTGACATTCTTTCTATGATGCGTTACAGTGTCTCCCTGTGCGAAATTAAAAAAGTATCTTAAACTGACAAATTCTGCAGGGGAAAAGAAGAGAAGCAGACACACGCAGAATGAGAAGGAATAAACCAAATACGGAGGGAGAACGGAATATGAAGCAAAAAAATCATTGCAGAAAATTCGTACTTGTATAACAAGCTCCTGGCAAAACTTGCTTACTTGCATTGCACTCATATGTCAGTTTATAGACATTATTCTCGTATTGCCATCACACATTCGTCCCCTATTCTATACTGCGCAGCGGTAATTTATACAGCTGTTTTGGTGTAGTTCTTGTTGTCGATTTTATGTTACAAATGACTTATTTTAAATTAAAGTTTTAAGTGTTACTCAAATTCATTATACATGGGTGCAAGAGTGCTGCGGTCGTTGTTGATAAAGCCTTTATGTTTCGGACATGAAAACATGTAATTGATAATTGCAAAAATATAAAATTGCATTTAAGAATGTAATTTTAGACAAAATTGTGAATATTGTGTTCTAGTTTATTGCAATATTATATATATATTCTATATAAATATTCTAATTAAAGTTAACAAAAAACAAGAAAGCAAGGTTATTTTCGACGTGCTGAATATGTTATACTTTTCTTACAAAAGTCTCAATTTTCGGCTGGTTGTTTCTATGGCACCTTTTCGATATAGTGGTCCGCTTTATGGCAAATTATATATCCCAGTTGGACAGCTTAACAAACAAAAAAAAAAACACCTTTACCACTGATCGTTCCTATAGCACCGATATGATATAGGTGTCCTGTGCCGGTTGCATTTGTTTCAGAACAATATTGAATTAGTAATATTTAAGAGCAAATAAAAGCGTGTTGGACACTAAAAGTAATAATTATAAAATATTTTAAAATAATGCGGGATCTTGTTGATGGCGTAGTTATGTAAAACGGATCGATAATTGTTTTGTACATAGAGTATGTGTGAGGCAAAACAATCTCATTATCATTATATTTTAGATGCAACTTTCAATCAATTTCCTCTGCAATATCCGTCAGCCGCATAAGGCACAAGGCACAATCTAAAGCTCTGCTTTTCAACTGCACTCAATATACTCTGCCAAATTCAAAGCTATTGTTGTCATTATTACTGTTGTCGTTGGAGCTGTTGCTGTTTTCCTTGTTGTTGTTGTTGTTGTTGCATGTCTACGACGCGTCGCCCAAGTGACAGCATTGTTTTGCGCAATGACACAGCTGATGCTACAAGAATTCCAAACTTCGAAGTAAACAAGCCATTTTGCAATGCCCAACCTACCCCACCCTTCATGGCACATAGCACATAGTATAACCTTTACATATAAATTGCAGCAAGGTCTACGCTTCAGTAGCCGACAGACTCACACTCCTTCTACATAGCACGCTGCATTTCCATCTAGGTTTTGCCATATAGTCTCTTGGCTGTCAACTGTCAATGTACTTGACAACACGCTGTTCCTTTTTTAATGCATTTTTTTTGCTGCATCGCACTTTGACTTGACTTCTTTGTTCGGCTCTTGTTGCCCCTTATCATCCATTATTTCTGCTCTTTTTTTGTGCATCATACCCTGACAATGATGAGGGGACAACCCATCCGCTGACAGCAACGTCATCAGCATAATCATCAGCCATAAATTTTAGCATCACATTTTTTTTATTTTTTTTTTTTTTTCATATAAAAGTTAATAGACTATAGATATACAAATATGTACATATAATAAACAAAGATATACATATACATATAACAAACCTAGATTATGTACATATGTATATATATTATCTTTATATTCGTAATATTCATATAGTATAATATGTATATACTCTTAGTATATAAATGTGCGACTTTCGCTGTAAAGAAGCGTAATTAATATTACGCATATGGGGTCATGGGACATTGAAAAACTAAACTCTTAACAAACATTTACGTTTTAAAAAGAGCGCAAGTTTGTAGTCACAAAGAGGAAGCTGTGTTTCAGTGCTGTGCTTTGGCTCTATGAGTTTTTATACTCTGTGCCCATTGGGTACCAAGAGTGTATTGGGTTTGTGAGAGCAGCAAATGTATGAAACACCCATAATGAGGCGTGACCGACCCCATAAGGTTCATATATTCTGACTCAGGACCAACAGCCGAGTCGATTGGACCATGTCCGTCTGTCCGTCTGTACGTCCGTATGAACACACAGGAGACTATAAGAGCTAGAGACTTCATTTTTTTGGAAAGTGCTTGTAGTATTTGCAGGCAGATCAAGTTTATTTTCGATTTTTGCCACGCCCCCACCGCCTCCACAAGTAGATGAAAACCATTTTTCACACTTGTAAAGAGTTGGGCACCGAGTATTAAATAGTCGAGCATACTCGACTAAAGCTTTTTTACTTGTTTGTTATGGCTTTAGTGACAAATGTCTGGTCATAAATTACAGTTATGCTTGCTATAAATATTCAAATAACATGACCAGAACCCGAAAAGCTAGCAGCCAACTGCTAACTAATGATCTATTAGCCATCACACAGGAATTCCCGTTTGCCGGATGCGCTTTTTTCATATCCGTTGCGTATCTTATTAGCTTACGAATGCGACCATGTTTGAGTCTTATGCCTGACAGACTTTGATAGACAACAAAGAGAACCATGTAAACATGAAAAACAATTTGTCTAAACCGCCGCAAATATGATTATAACAACTTTTTGACCCAAAAGCTGACCAAAATTTAATCATTTAAATGATCTTATGATATATTTATTATCAATTCAATATTGATTCAAACTATCAATAGTTGTTTCTTAGCATTACCACATTTGAACAGCATCTAATTTGTCTTTAAATTATATAAAATGCTTTTATTTATCGTTTCCCAAACTACTTATTTTTACAGTTTGTGAATTTCCTTCCTAAATAAATTTGATCTAGCACTTTATCGCCATGTGTGGTATGTCGATGTTTGCAATGCGGAGTTGGGCAACAGCTTTTGTCTTATACCAAGCGAATTACGCGTGTATAAAATACAACAAACAAATATGCAAACCTTACAAAAAATGCAAAAATAACAATAAGGAATAAATAAGGCAAAAGTATCATGAGAAAAACTTTATTTTTCTCTAAAACCGAGCTGAGCAAAAGTTTCCGCACAAAACATTTTATTGCACCATTCTACTCAACAACAAAGTGTATATTACGTAAACGACACATAGACACAAATGCAAACGCAGACAAAACAAAGCAAGATAAGAACACAGATTCTGATTCTGAGCTGCAGTTGGAGTTGCCAACTGTATACTGGTAACGGCTCTTCCAAGCAAACCTAAAATATAAAATATACTCTTAACTTTTTCAGAAATATGTGCGGTATGATACTTTTTCCAGAGCCGCAGCATCAACATCATGAGCATGCCAAGAATGTAGAACAAAATGGGGGGATAGCGTGCACCGCTTCAAACACACTGAATATGCAATGACGCACAGGTACTTTAAACAGCCTGCAGTATCTGCCTGGAGAAACTATTTCTAGACAATTTCAAGGTCATTTTTGTTCAAATGAAAAATACACTGGACTAGTCTCGGTTCTCGGCATTCTAAACTAGGCACCTAACAAGTGCATCAGCAAGTCGAAGCAGAAGCCGTTAGGGTCACCACTGCAGCTTGTGGGCTCTATGGAAATGGCAAGATGACACAAAAGAAATTTGGCATCTCAATAGACACTTCAAGGCAAAAATATCAAAAACTTATTTTGTCAATCGCTGCAACAATGAAACTATTATGTGGAAATATAGTTAAAGAAATAAAGTTTTAAACCAGGTTAGCTTAGCTAGAGATAAAATAGCTTAAGAATAAACCATTTTATTGTTCATTGGAATCCCATAGCATCGAATATTAGAGTATGGGTCTCTCGCAACACAGAGATTTCATAGCTTGACCCACATAATTATGGGAATACGCCACAAAATCATCTATTTACTTGAAAATGGTTGGAAGTGCAAACAGAATACGCACGGGCTAACGTATACGCAAACACAAACAGTAACACACATAGTCAAACACATACCATAGCATAAAACCTTAATCAGAAATCGATAATATTCAAAGCCCTAATGGATTTACATGTATGTATCCGATTGTTATAGTGACTGCATTGCATTTCATCCGTTTGTCATTGCAGTATGTAGCTTCGTCTATGGCTATACAATGCGGCGTATACAATTAATGCCTCTGCGGTTTGCTACATATTAATTGATAATTAATTAACATTGCCCAAAGCTCGGCAGGCGAATTGCCGCAAGTAACAACATCAACATCAAAGTTGTTGTAATAATTTAACTTTATCGAAAAAATATTTTTGATATATATGGAATTTTGGGTCGAGATTTAAATATTTATATGAAAAAACGTTCTATTTTGTATACAATCCGGTGAAATTTACATCAGTTAGTTTTATCATTGAGTAACACGTCTTGGAAACTATTTGTCGATTTCATACGAAAAGAATTTTCAATTTTTTGTCGAAAACTAGTTTGAGGTGCTGTTCATTCACTATATGTTCAATCGATGAAAAGAAATTATTTTCTAAGAGAGCCATGTCTTGTGAATTAGCCGCATTAATTTTTGGCTCATCCGTTTTTCGGACGATTTTCCATAACAAGGACACATAAAAATTTAAAAAAAAATATTGATCAACTATGAATTGCATTTTGTTAAAAAAGGTCCAAAGAATAAAATAAAACCATAGTTTCGAATTAACAACCCTTAACTTAATTATTGTAACCTTCGCTTGACAAATTCCGGTTTCATAGGTATACACCTGGTAAGTCGGAACCCGTCAGAGGGGCAAAATTAAGTTTCTGTGTGAAACACATTTTTGGTTGTTAGGCTATCATGTTGCAGTTTAGAAGATTTGAATTTAGTGACGACTTATGTTTATGTCTTACACAAAATTTGGTCCAAATTGAACTACTATTTCATATAGCCACAATAAGTACAATCGGTCAAAAATTTACGTTTTGTATGAAAAAGTGTACTTTTAAGCCTTAAAACGTGTAACGTCTTACACTGTGTTTGAGTTACCTTTCATTTCACAACCACGGAAACAGTTCCGTTGATTGGCCTATGGCCTACCTAATTTTTCAGGTCCCTGTTAAAGTCAACTGCTCTGAGCGAACAGTTCGCCTTTTAAGCTTATTTTTTATGTACATATTGAAATAAAGAATTCGTAATAAAGAAACATCAATATATAAATTGAATACCAGTTGAAAATTTTTGTTCATTAAATTATCTGGTCGTAACTTAAGAAATTTGCGTTTATATTCTGAGTTTGGTTCAAATCGGACCACTTTATCATATAGCTGCCATAAGAACTTTTTAACAATAATTATAAGGGCTTCCCCGACTCTAGAAATAAAACCCAAACTAATATCTTGCATAGATTGCGAGTTTTAAATTATTTCCAGAGAACTTTTAGAATGTGTATCGCAATTACATCCATTTCAGAATACAGTTAGAAAACTACTGCTCATTTTAATCGATTTATGACTACTTGAAATGTGAGCTAAAGTAAAAGAATTGTAGTCCTGTGCTACACAGTCGTAATTCTTGTTGCCATTTTGTTTCAAAGTCAACTTGTTTCTTATAGCTTTCCAATGGTGTATTCATTTTGGGAACTGTCAGCCGGACGCGTGGTTCTTTCCACACCGTACTTACAAATATTTTTTGCCCATTCATTCGTCAGTTTTAAGTATTTAAGTAAATAATTGGACTAAACCAGTTCAATCAAAAAGCTGCCATAGAAATGACCAATGGAAAAATATATACATATATAATATTTTGCCATTTATGTAAATTCACTGTAGTATATTTTATATTTAAAACTATAGGGTAGACTACGGTCGAGGCTGCGCAACTGTAATTATTTTCACTCGCTTTTCTTGTTTTTTATCTAATGCACGCATGGGATCACTTTGCCATGTAAACAATTCATTGACTGTTTTTCTTAGTGTGCTTTTGGGATATTTTTACTCTTGAGTTTCTTTTTGGTTAAACAAGCAAAGCCGAACATGGTAGCGAACTGTCTTTAAGTTGAGCTCTATATAATATTAAAGTGAACAAAATTTCATTGATTTAATTTTTATATTTTCTGTTAACAAGACGCGTAATTAAGCGTTGCAACTTCAGAGCCTGACCACAGGGAGAAGCCTCCAATTAATTTTAATTACAGTTTCGCATGAAACTGTGGGCAATGGCCCACAGCAATAAACTGCAAAGATGCAAAAGCAAAACAAAGAAAATCTGAGCGAGAGAGAAAGACTAAATACTAACTGTTTGTGTTTTCGCACCTTTTGGTCAGCAAATCCGCTGTGAAGATACTGAGGAGCAATAGTGACAAAAAAAATAGTAAGAAAGCTATAGTCGAGTATGCTCGACTATATAATACCATAACTTCCAGGATTGATAACTTCCAGGATTCATCCGATTTTGACCGAATTCGCACAGAGCGTCAACATAGTTGTGCATTTCAAGCGTTGTAAGTGGTCAAAATTCCTAATGAGGCCATTAATTAAATATTTAGAAACCTCGTGGTATGCACTCGTCACTTTTACGTTAATTATATTATATAAGTTTATACATTATATATTTATATTGCTCGTGCTACGCACTCGCCAATTTGAAGTTAATTTTACTAAATAAATTTATATATTATATATTTATTATGATCGTGCTACGCACTCGCCATTTTTAAGTTAGTTCCAACATATATGTATATATTTCTAATAACATTAATACATTTTCGTAAAATAATTAGGAATTATAAACTTTATTATAAAATAAAAAAAAAAGTTTCAAGAATTGAACAGCGGATCACTAGCACGGAAATTTAACCCTCTAACAACTGTGCCAATCTCTTTACAAGTTTGAGAAAAAAAACTCTCAAATATTGTTGCCATGTGTGGGGTTACCCCAGGCAATAGTACGCTATAGAGACGCCCCTAAAATGTTGGTATTTGAAATGTGTAATTATCCAATCTATAACAAAATCCCCACAACGTTCACACAAAAATATTCTACTTTTGTACCAAAATACAGTCATGTAGCTTGGGTGGCTGTTGGTGCAGTGAAGTGTTTAAAATGGGTTTGATCGATTTGTGGAGTACTTTGCAAAAAAAATGAAGTCTCTAGCTCTTGTAGTCTCCCAGATCTGTGTGTTCATACGGATGTACAGACGGACATGGTCCAATCGACTCGGCTATTGATCATGAGTCAGAATATATTGCTGCTGTCACAAAGTCAATATACCCTTGGTACCCAATGGGCACTGGGTAGAAAAAGGAGCAAGTTACAATCACACACGACCTTATACACCAAATTGGGTTTACTTACATAAAGACCAATTATCTAATTCTTGCATATGTAGATATCTAAATACACATGCAAAGTAAATATCCCTCCTGAAATGTCATAAGTCGATGCTAACAGTAATGTATTGTTTTAACTTGAATAACTTTCTTGCTCATTGCCTAATATGTCAACATTTTTAAAAATGCCAATCATAAGCTAAATACAAGTTACAGTCACCGAGAATAATTTATGGCGCTTTACAAGTTTCACTGATAGTTTGGTTTTTTACACATTTCTCTAATTTTTCTAAACCTACTTAAGAGGATTCAATTGAAACTTGGTACAGATGTTAGGGAAAAGTGTACCAACATAACAAAACAAAAAAAAATCGATAATTAAAAATATGTTGCCCTCAAAATTTGAAAAGTCACCTTACTTTTTGAACACACCTCGTATATATATGGTAGCGATAATTTGGGAAATGGATTTAACAACCTGTCCGAATGAATACTTTGATTACATACTCTAAAGCGAACGCATTCTGCTTTTGCTTTGTGCGTATCACACACATGTCATATATATTATTCATAGTATTTTTAAAGTACTGCAATCAATTCCATCAAATTCAATTCATCCAAAATTGATAATCCATTTATTAAATGCTTAGAAAGCTCTTCTTACGCACCCGTCAATTTTACGTTAATTATATTATATATATGTCGGAGATTAATTTAAACATTCAAATTATATCGATATATCGATTATTTGCTGGTACACATTTGTTTTGTTTCTTTCTGGTTTCCCTTTCTTTCGTGCGAGACAGATATATAATTCTGTCAACGTAGTTTGGCCGTGGGCATGAGTGAGACAGATAGTGTTCGTTATAACTCAACACAGTGTGCGTGTGTGTTACAGGGTGAGAGTGAATTGAAAAGGGATTGACGAGAATTAAAAAGTCAGTCGAATTGTGAAATTCAAGCAACATGCCACGTTCCAAAAAACGTTTCGCCGAAAGTCCAGTAAAAGACTCGGACGATGAGTCTTCGACATCAGAAGTGGGATTACCTCCGCCTCCAGCCGATGTTACAAATCTATTGTCAATTTTGGAGATGCAAAATCGTAATTTCGCCACGTGTTATAATTGTGGCAAACCCGGACACAAGATGGTGGAATGTCGCTTCAATAAAGAGGCAACTCAGCGTCAGCAGCTCCGTAATCAACAATCTGGAGCAGAAGATCGATCATCCGTGATCTGTAATAAATGTGGAAGGGCTGGACATGTGTCTGCTGTGTGCCCGGATCGTCCGCCGATCAAGAGCGATACCATCAAAGATGTAAACATATGCACGGTGCTTGAGCCCTTAGGAACGTTGCTGCAGTTTGGTGAGTCGTTCCAATTTTGACTTCAACTCTAGAATCCATAGGTGGTGCTCGTACATGCAATCTTTTGAGTTTGACATTCAGTATAGGCCAGGCGAACGAATGGCTCACGTAGATTTTCTGTCTCGAAATCCCATATCAAAAGATCGCATCCAGTCAAAATGTACAGTGGAAAAACATATAGATTTAACAGAGATTACTGACAATTGGTTGTTAGCTGAGCAGCAACAAGATGGGGAAACGTCGTCTGTTGTTTCTAAATGGCGTAACGATGATCTTTTTGAGGATTTGGCCGGAACGTGCGAGTTAGGGGCAGGAGCGCTGTATAGGAAAATTCAAAGAAACGGGAAAAACTCGTTGTCTCCCTATCATTCCAAAGCCATTTAGGTGGTCTGCCGTAAACAATGTGCACGAGTCAATTATGCACCTTGGTTGGGAAAAAAACCCTTGAGAAAATGTACGAATATTATTGGTTTGACAAGATGTCCAAATACGTTCGCAAATTTGTCGACAACTGTATTACATGCAGATTGTGAAAGCCCCCATCTGGTAAGGTACAAGCGGAATTGCATCCCATACCGAAGGTTGATGTCCCGTGGCATACAGTCCACATCGACATCACAGGGAAGCTTAGTGGTAAAAGTGAACAGTAGGAATACATAATCGTGTCAATAAACGCCTTCTCGAAGTTTGTCTTTTTGTCTTATACATCGAGGCTAGACACCGAGAGCTGTATCAAGGCATTAAGATCGCAAATATCATTGTTCGGTGTACCTTCCCGTCTGATCGCAGATCAGGGACGTAGTTTTTCTAGCGCAGCATTCCGTGATTTCTGTTCTGTTCAAAAGATAGATTTGCATCTGATCGTACGGGTGCTAGTCTGGCCAATGGCTAAGTAGAGCGAGTTATGAGTACTCTAAGGTTCATGCTAACAGCGGTTGAGATAGGTCAGGGGTCATGGCAAGATGCTTTATGCGAAATTCAACTGGCTTTAAACTGTACGCCCAATAGAGTGACTAAGATTAGCCCTTTAGAACTACTCATTGGCAAAGAAGCAATGCCGTTTGGTCTCGTACCTGTTGTTGAAAATAAGAACGATGTTGATATTGATAAAGTTAGAGAAATGGCTAAGCAAAACATGAAAGAGAATGCCAATTACTATAAGGCTAGATTTGATAAAGATAAGGCTACTATTGTAAGACATAAAGTTGGTGATCACGTTTTGCTTAAGAACGAAGAGCGACATCAGACAAAATTAGACCCTAAGTTTAGAAGACCGTTTTTAGTAGCCGAAATATTGGAAGGAGATCGGTATAAACTTGAGGCACTAACTAATAATAGAACATATAAATATTCTCACGAATTTTTGAGACGTATGCCTGAGAAGGGGATTACCACAGAGTTGGATGATGAGTGTAATGATGAAGAAATCACAGAACTGAATGATGAATGCGAGAGATCGCCGACTGAGGCACTCGTAGGTACGTGTGCGATGCCTAATGAAGAGGCAGATGAATGCGAGAGATCGCCGACTGAGGCACTCGTAGGTACCATAAGCTCGGATTAAATAATTTACAAAGGCTACAGCCGTGTCATGTAGTAATCTGCGCAGAGATTGCATGACGGGGGCTATGTGGGTCCAGAGGGACCAGTACGCAGAGTGTGCGTGTGAGCGTTGCAGTGTGTGCAGCAAGAGCCTAAGAGTGTAAAGTGATGAAGCCAGTGATGAAGATGCCACAGATCAAGCCGGCGAGGGCTGTGATCTTGAAATAGAATAAAGACATTGTAAACGCCCGGATCGGTTCCATGTTTCATGACTTTCTGTAGAGGTGAGCGCCCGAGTTATGTGGTTCGCCATTTGCTGCATTAATATTGAAATTTTGGTATTGATCGGACGTCAGTTATTTGGCCGGCTTATAGACTAAACTGCGAGCTATTTGTGATGGCCGGTTTGTCTGGATATAAGCTGTGGGCTAAATTAACTTCTTTATTGACTGGCCATTTTATTTTGTTAATGACTGTGTGCTAGTTGTTGGCATGATTTTTGTAAATGAAATAAAGAATACGATCGCCTTATGAAAGAAAAGGCTGAACAATGTTGATTGTTTGGATTTAAGTTGGTGGTAATCCGGATCTCATGGCAAACGTTGTATAAGAATAAGAAATAATTTGTTCAATTTTGATTTGAAAAGAAAAAAAATTGTTTTTTTGCGAAACCTGCTTAAATTTGAATATGTGTTAAAAGGAAAATAATGATAATAATAATAAGAGAATATTTCGTAAAACCTTTATATTGTAAACTTACGAGGACGTGAGATAGGTCAGGAAGGCCGTGTCGGAGATTAATTTAAACATTCAAATTATATCGATATATCGATTATTTGCTGGTACACATTTGTTTTGTTTCTTTCTGGTTTCCCTTTCTTTCGTGCGAGACAGATATATAATTCTGTCAACGTAGTTTGGCCGTGGGCATGAGTGTTCGTTATAACTCAACACAGTGTGCGTGTGTGTTACAGGGTGAGAATGAATTGAAAAGGGATTGACGAGAATTAAAAAAGTTAGTCGAGTTGTGATATTCAAGCAGAAAACGTGCCAGAAAACGTTTCGCCGAAAGTCCAGTAAAAGACTCGGACGATGAGTCTTCGACATATATATATAATGTATGCTTTCTGTTGAAGATTATAAGTTTGAAATTGTTCTAGTTGCGCATCACTATGCGAACTCTCATCACTAATCGCTAATTCCTTTTTGTACCAAGTGCGCCTTCAGCACATTAACACACTTGAGTTTGATGCCAAATAAAACAGTCGTAGAGATCGTACGAGTGCTCGTCTTTGATTTGGTTTCTCGTTTTTCAATTTGTTAAGAATTAAATCTACCACCATTAGTTATTCCCTCAACAAAGGTTATGGGCCCAGATGACCGCGAAGATGAATTCATATCAAATTGAAAAACTAAATGAGCACAATTACGATGTATGGTGTGTGCAAATGCGAAGTGTGCTTGTACAACAAGAACTATGGAATGTTGTATGTGGCAAAAATAAATTGAGCGATCAGTCAACTAGTGAGGAAACTTCGAAGTGGAATTTGCAAAACGAAAAGTCGTTGGCATCAATAATCCTAAGTGTAACAGTGTCTCAATTAAACTATGTAAAAAAATGAGTATTCGGCCAAAGCCGCCTGGGACAAATTACAGAAAGTGCATGTGTCCAGTGGTCCGTTGCGTAAAGTGTCGCTGTATAAAAAACTATTGAATTCAAAGTATTCAACAGAAGAAGACATGGTTCAATACCTAAATAATTTCACGGAAACAATCGACAAGTTGTCCGAAGTGAGCATCGAATTAAATGATGAACTAAAAGTAATCATACTGTTGTCCAGCCTAAGTACAGTGTACGAGCATTTTGTTGTAGCAATAGAAACGCGAGATTCGCTTCCTACGTTCGAGGCGTTACAAATTAAACTTCTTGCAGAGGCAGAAAGAATTAAAGAGAACACCGAAAACGCGTGTAAAGGAGACAAGCAAAAGCGCTGTACGCCGGCTCGCGACACAAGAAAGGTGACGCGCGATCAAAGAAGAACGAAAAGTTTAACGGTGCCTGTTTCGTTTGCGGCGGTCGCGGTCACAAAGCATCGCAGTGTAAAAAGAAAAAGGAGGATAAAGACAAAGGAAATGAGAAAAGTCGAAATGAAAACATAAGCGAGGAGCAAAAGATCGCTTATTCTGTCTTTGCTGCGGTAGGCAAAGCAAATGTGAAGAATAACACTTGGTGCCTGGACAGTGGGGCGACATCACATATGTGTTGCGACAAAAATGTGTTTGTTTCTTATGTAGAAGAAAAATCGCAAATTATGCTAGCCGCAAACAATATAATTGAATCTCCAGGAAAAGGCAAAGTAAAAATTAAAACAAGTGAATGTCGCATCGAACTGCAAGATGTTCTCTACGTGCCAGCTTTTAATATGAATTTTTTCGCAGTGAGCAAAGCATTAAAGCACGGACATTCTGTAATTTTTAAACAAAGCCATGCCACTGTGAAAGCCAAAGATGGTATAATTTTGTTGAATGCGCAAATGAGTGACAATTTATTTTTGTTTAATGATGAAAACGCAAATCGTTTATTTTCAATGCAAGAAAAGGCAGTTATGTGGCATAATCGGTATGGCCATTTGAACTTTAAAAGCCTTAAACATCTAGTTGCGAATGAACTAGTCGATGGCATTGATGCGAAGAATATTTCGGTTGGGATAAATTGTAACACCTGCAATGAGTCAAAAATTAGTGCGTTGCCTTTCAACAATAAGAATGCTAACAGAGCAAAGGCCTTGTTAGATCTAGTTCACACTGACGTGTGTGGACCGATAAATGTACCATCAGTAGGTGGCGCCAAGTACTTTATAACATTTGTGGACGATTTTTCGAAGAGAGTTTTTGTATATTTTTTAAAGACAAAAGATCAAGCTTTTGAGAAATTTGAAATTTACAAAAACTTAGTTGAGCGCCAAACGCATAAAAAGATAAAAGCTCTTCGAAGCGATAACGGTAAAGAGTACGTCAATAAAAGATTCGATAAATATTTGCAACAGTGTGGAATTAAGAGACAGTTAACTGTGCCGTATACTCCACAGCAGAATGGAGTAGCCGAGAGAATAAACCGGACCTTGGTTGAAATGGCTCGCAGCATGATGGTCCATGCACATACAGAAGAAGCATTGTGGGCTGAAGCCGTATCTACGGCGGCTTACTTGCGAAACCGTTCACCTACACAAGCTTTAGATAATGCAACACCCTTAGAGGTCTGGAGCGGAAAGAAGCCAACAGTGAACCACTTGCGTGTTTTTGGTTCACGTGTGTATGCCCTAGATAAAATGCACCATCATAAGTTTCTGACCGAAAGGTAAGGAGTACACGTTTGTGGGGTACTCACTAACAGCCAAGGCATACAGACTCTTCGATAGAGAGACTCGTCAAGTCGTGGAAAAACGAGATGTCAAGTTCGTAGAAAACCAATTGCCATCTGAAGCTCAAGTTGACCATAAGGATAGAAATTTTGAATCGTTCATCATAAATCTTGGTGAAAATGATGTCAATATAGAAGAAGCAGCTTCAGAGGAAGAAGTTTCAGAGGAAGCAACTTCAAGCGATATTGAGCATGGAGCAGCTCAACAAGGAAGCTACGAAGAATCTGATAACAATGATGTGCAAGAGTTCGAGAGTTTCCACGATGAAGAAGCAGAAACATCGTCAAGCAGTTCCGATTCAGTTCAGCAGGAAGCAAGACGTGGTCCAGGTCGGCCAAAAATAATTCACACTGGGAAGCGTGGTAAACCAAGAAAAGAGTACAACATGCTACACAACATTGTCAGCTACAATGACATTGAGACGCCTAACAGTGTAAGGGAGGCGCTTGAGGGTAAAAATTCGACTGACTGGCAAACATCAATGAAGAATGAGTACGAGGCTCTAGTTACCAATAAGACATGGTCATTGGTAGAACTTCCAGCTGGTGTGAAAGCTATTGGTTCTAAGTGGGTATTCCGTATCAAAAGAGACGACAACGGAAACATTGACAGGTTCAAGTCAAGGTTGGTTGCCAAGGGTTGCGGTCAACTGTTTGGAGTGGATTATTACGAGACCTTCTCTCCAGTCATTCGTTATGAGAACATAAGGCTATTACTGGCTATAGCTGCAGAAAAGGAGTTGCTTCTACACCAGATGGATGTCTCAAACGCGTATCTAAATAGTGATTTAGATGAAACTGTGTACATGAAGCAACCTGAGAATTTCGTTAACAAAAAGTATCCAAATAGAGTACTGAGACTCAACAAAGCTATATATGGCCTAAAACAGTCTGGTAGAGCCTGGAATAGCACCTTGGACGATGCTTTAAAGAAACTTGGTTTCGTGGCTACAAAAGGGGAGCCATGTTTGTACAAAAAGATTGATAGACAGTCCTATAATCTTATTGCCATTTATGTTGATGATATTATATTAGCTTGTTCCAGATATTGCGACCTAGAGGACATCAAGAAGAAGCTTATGGAATACTTTGAAATCCAAGATGGTGGTCCCATGCATCATTTCCTAGGCATGGAAATTAAGCGCCAAGGCGAAAGAGGTACCATAAGCGTGGGGCAGAAACAGTATATCCGAAACCTGCTCGAGAGGTACAACATGAACGTGTGTCGTCCTGTTTCTACTCCATTGGATGCTGGCTTTCAAATCAGTTGCATGCACGAGACGTGCAACAAAGTTGATGCCACCGAGTACCAGTCCCTTATCGGATCGCTTATGTATCTGGCGATAAGTACGCGCCCAGATATCATACACTCTGTAAGCAAGCTAGCACAGAGAAATTGCAATCCACATGTTGAGCATGAGTCTGGAGCAAAACATGTTTTACGATACTTGTCTAGGACAATAGACTTAAAGCTACACTATCGTAAAACTGGCCGACGGTTGTATGCATATGTCGACGCGGATTGGGCAAATGATGCCCAAGATCGAAAGTCATACAGTGGGTACAGCTTCTACCTAGGAGGTTCAGCTTTTTCGTGGCAGTCGAAGAAGCAAGAAGTAGTCGCGCTAAGCAGCACAGAGGCCGAGTACATTGCCATGTCAACGGCATCCAAAAAAGCAATATATCTACGGCGTCTACTTCAAGAAATATGTTGTCATCCCTCAGAAGAGCCAATCCAGATCAATGGTGACAACTTGAGCGCGCAACAAATTGCTACAAATCCGGTTCATCATAAAAGAACGAAGCATATCGATATTAAGTATCACCATATTCGAGAAATTATTGCTAAAAATGAGATTTGTTTCAAATATGTTCCTACTAACGAAAATGTAGCTGATTTGTTTACTAAGAGTTTGCAGAAAGAAAAACATTGTAAATTTGTGAAGGCCCTTGGTTTAGATTAACTTAAGTGCAATTTAACTTTAGAGGAAGTGTTGAAGATTATAAGTTTGAAATTGTTCTAGTTGCGCATCACTATGCGAACTCTCATCACTAATCGCTAATTCCTTTTTGTACCAAGTGCGCCTTCAGCACATTAACACACTTGAGTTTGATGCCAAATAAAACAGTCGTAGAGATGGTACGAGTGCTCGTCTTTGATTTGGTTTCTCGTTTTTCAATTTGTTAAGAATTAAATCTACCACCATTAGTTATTCCCTCAAC
>JBAMBR010002613.1:0-29694 GCA_037044475.1 Zaprionus obscuricornis | reverse complement strand
ATAGAGGCCTTACTTCATCCCTGGGTATAGCCGATAGCTAGCTGGCAATTGATACTTGGCTGTGACTGACAAGTCGGTTCATAACATACAACATAATTCAAATTCTTTATGTATGGATTTTTCTATATTATGATTGTAAAAAGTTGTTACTTATGAAATATAGAATTAATTAATAGTTATTATTTGTATTAGTTTAAATAAATAAAATTTAACTTATATATGTATGTATGTATAAGTTTATATGCATTCCAAAATTGGAATTTTAATTAAAATTTTAATAAAAATTAAAAAAAAATTTGTGAAATAGAAGTACTTATAAAAAAGAGAACCAGGTTTTGTACAAACTTGGCAAAGGTAGTTAACGTTGTTTTGTGAACTTTAAATTTAAGACCTATAAATCTACATAATCTGTGTGTGTATACATTTATCGAAAAGAAATGTATCGATGATTTTGCAGAATTGAAAACCGGCCGGCTTCGACTGTCTACCATTGCCCATTGCTCGCCCATTGTCCTTGGTAAACCTCACGCTTGAAAAGCGGTTTAAACTGAAAATACAAAAGATTTGACGGAGTTTTTAAATTACGCTGTGCTTAATACAAAAGTTTCAACAAATTTGAATAAAAAAATCTGAAAATGGCTCCAACTAAAGTGCCCAAAAAACCAACAGCATCTGAAATTCCAGCAAATGGAAATAATGGCGTTAAGTCAACTGTAAATGCAAGCGATGTACCTGTGATTTCAAGTGACGTAGGTGGAGTTGTGAAACAACCAACGAAAAGCAATGTACGCGGCAAGAAAGCGACAGCTGCGAAGGCTACTGGTGAATTGAATGGCGCATCAGATGAAAAAGTTGTTTCCGTCGCTAAAACGCCGACGGCACGAGGCAGAAAAAAGTTGGGTGAAAATATTATTAATATAACGACATATGCAGAACTTGAAGCTCCAACTATAAAGACTCGGGGTCGTGGCAAGAAAACACATATTGCTGTTGATTTAACAGAAAATGGAAATAATGATGCTGAAGTTGCAATCTCTTCTGCCAAGAGTCGAGGCCGTATCAAGAGAACTGCTGTTGCTGCAGATGTAATAATAGAAGCTGTAGTAGAAAAGCAAACAACCCGTGGTAAAGGAAAAGTCTATCAAGAGTCAAATGACAAAACAGAGAAAACAGGATCAGAACCCAAGGGACGTTCTAAAAAAACGAGCACAAAAGCTGCGGATGTAGCGTCAATAAAACCAACAAGAAAGACTAAAACGCAACGCGGCAGAAAAGAGGAGACACTCGCTTTACTTGAAGAGCCAAAAGAAGTGTCTAAAACAAATGAAAAGGTGGGTGCAAATACTACTGAACCAGAAGTGACCGCATCCACGGTTGCCAGAGGACGCGGAAATAAAGTGAAGTTAACTTCGAAAACAGAACCTGAATTAAAATTAAAGGCTCGTGCTCCAAAAAATAAAGAATCTGAAGAAAATGGCGTAAATAAAGGGTCATCAGAAAGTGGCAATAAAGGGTCCTCAGCAACAAAACGTGGACGTGCCACTAAACATCTCTCAGATGTTGAAATAACTGAAATGTTAAAAAAAGTAGAGGAGGAGGTAGAACCAGAGTCGAATGTAATATCTGCAAACCGTAAACGTGCCAAACAAACAAAGCCAAACGATGAAAACGCCGATATTCCGGTAAAGAACCGTGCAAAGAAAACTAAAAAAGAGGACGCTGCGCAGGCAACATGCAAGACTCAAGCAACAAAACGCATCAATGATGAAGAAAACGTGTCGGACAGTAAACCAAGTACGAACAATTAAACCATTAAACAGAAATACAAATTCTATATTAATATGTACATATACATATTTCACACATTTTACAGAGCGAGTTCGCAAGCGATCAGCAGCTCTTTCTGATCAGGATTCTGTTGATGCCTTAGCAGGCGATAATGATAATGTTGCAGACGGCTCGAGAAGTACGTTGATGGAATCCGGTTGTCGGCTTGCAGTATTGAAAAGTTTGCAAAATATGCTTAACTTTTGTTTTCCAGCATCCCAACAAACCAAAAAGTCTTACGAGCCACAATCTCCAGATGACGTCTATGAAAAAACATTATTCCCATCGCCCATGGATAAAACGTTTAATTTAAAAATTTCTAGCTGGAATGTAGCTGGTCTACGTGCCTGGTTAAAGAAGAGTGGACTCAAGTTTGTGAACGCTGAGGAGCCAGATATATTTTGTTTACAGGTAGAGAAAAAAAATGTTATGTATTTACGATTTATATAATTTCAATTATTTGCAATTTCAGGAAACCAAATGCTCAAATGATCAATTACCTGATGAAATGACCCGTGTGCCTGGATATCATCCATATTGGCTTTGTATGCCTGGTGGATATGCCGGAGTTGCCATATATAGTAAAATAATGCCAATTAATGTTGATTATGGTATTGGAAACGAAATGTTTGATGATGTGGGACGTATGATTACGGCTGAATATGAGAAATTTTATTTGATAAACGTATATGTGCCAAATTCAGGACGTAAACTTGTGAATTTAGAATCACGTATGCACTGGGAGGAACTATTCCAGCAATATGTACAAAAATTGGATGCCCTGAAGCCAGTTGTAATCTGTGGTGATATGAATGTATCACATTTGGAGATTGATTTGGCCAATCCAAAGACAAATACACGCAATGCTGGCTTTACCAAGGAGGAACGTGACAAGATGACAGATTTATTGGCGCTTGGTTTTGTGGATACCTTTAGGCATTTGTATCCAAAACGTACAGGAGCTTATACTTTCTGGACATATATGGCAAATGCACGCTCTCGCAATGTTGGTTGGCGTCTGGATTATTTTATTGTTTCTGAACGATTTAATTCGCGCGTTGTGGATAATGTGATGCGCAGTCATTGTCCGGGAAGCGATCATTGTCCTATAACTGTTTTTCTGAATATATAAGAATATTTTCAGATCAAAATTAAGGTGCATTAAGTCTTTTGTTAATGTCCTTTATAATTTTTTTACATTACAATTTTTCTTACGTTTTTCAAGTTTTACGTTTATTTTTGTTTTCTTTGGTTCTTTTGTTATCCTTTATTCACTTTTCTATAATTTATAAGTTAATTTTATCATATTTATATGTAAATTGCTAATGCATTCAATTTAATTTTGTATTAAATTTAAATTAAAAGTAAAAGTAGAAAACAATAAAGGTATACAAAATTTGACGCGCTTTTTAAACTCTTTAAGCAATACGTCAATTTTCTGGAAATTTAACTGTCGTCTACCGGGGCCCGAAATTTGTCAAGATTTTTTTTCAATTATTTATTTATTAGATATCTTTATAATGGTATCCTAGTGCTTTAATTTTACGTTTAAGTTTTTCAATGTGAATAATTCTCTGTATGAAATTTGAGATACATTCATCCTCCCCAAACTGTATTTAAAACGGAACTAGCAAAATCGAATTTGTAAATTGTATTTTATATGAAAGACATTTTGCTTGTTAACTGGTCATTAGCAACTAATAAGACTTAAGTTAGGTTAATATAGACAATTGGCCAATTTTGACGCCTGTATTCTATTATTGGAATTTAGTTTGGATGAGTTGAAGGGGCGGTTAATGGTATAAGGAAAAAAGGTATGGGTGTGAATTGTATCCTTTAGACGGACTAAATAGGTTGTGTGAGCATTGGAACCATCATTTGGAATTGGAACCATCAAGTGGAGTCTAGAAATTGTGGCAGGTGTTCCAATCCGCGAAGGCAAATCTAGTTTCTTTGAGGGGCTTAATCTATGCTTAGATACATATGCCAAATTTGTATCAGAATGTAACATTTTATCGTACTGCTGTTATAAGTACAATATGTAAAAAAAATTAAGTTTTTGCATTTTAACATTTTCGTTTTTCATCGCGCTTGCGCGGGCATTAATCCTTAGGCATGATTAGATTCTAACTTTGGTTTGTATTTTTTAATAATAATTGATATGAGGGAAAGGGTGAACGTGTCATTCTGGATTTATATCCCTAGGCCTCCGGAGATCAATCCTATTGAGCATTAATGGGATCTTCACGAAAGAAAGATCCGGAAGCACACTTCAAAAAATGCTCATAAGGGTGATAGTGGAGGACTGCAGAAGCAATGCAACTTGTTAACTCGTTGCTAAAAGGCCTTGTGGAAGCTTTGCATAGAGGGGGGTACCCCACAAGTTATTGAAAAGGGTATAATATCCATTATATATAGGATAAAGTAAGGTGTATGCAGACTTTTGCATAGAGTTAAACTTAAAATTAAATATAAAATATATCGAATTGTTAAACAAATCTAAAAAATATAATATTAAAGAGGATAAAATGTAGTTTTGTTAAAATAGTTAAAAATACGTATAAATAATTGAAAAATTTGCGTTTAAAATTTAATTTGAAGTTTTTTTTTTAGGTGTGCTCAGATTTGTGCTGCCGAGTATACATATGTATGTATATATGTATGTACATATGTATTTAATGGAGACTGCTTACCCAGAAAATCTTGTTAAGCGCGTTTTCAATGGTATGGTACTCTATGCAAATTGCACTGAAGCGTTCACTTCAAAATTAAACATCACTCTAAAATTGTTTTATATTTTAGAAATGGAAATTAATTATGCAAGACAAACCTGGCCCAGTTTCAGTTTTTATGTGTGTTGATTTAGTTAGCATATAAATTTTTACATATATTAATATACAAATACATATAAACATAATATTTCTTAGTTGAAATATAAATTGGTAAATTTTTCTAAATTCAAGTAAATACAATGTATGAATATATGCACATATGCACATACAATAAGTGACACACACATGATAGCATTGCCGTCATGCAGATGGAGCTATGTCGGCTGGAGAGACAAAGGCTAACGCTGCCGAATAAGTAAAATGGATTGAAGTAATATCTAACAACCGTGCCAAGGCGAGAGAATGTTGACAAATGTTCCAATACGAGCAATGTTTATGTTTAACTGTTATTTTGTTAATTGTTTATTTTTTTTTTCGTTGCTAATTATAAAAATAAAAAACTATTGGTATAATAAAAACAAGTAGGGAAGGCTACAGTCGTGTGCACCCGACAGTAAAATATCCTACACCCTTGAATATAACTGTACTTATGCTATGTACCGAAAAAAATATTCTGATGAAAGGCTCGACCTACGCGCTTGCTCTCTCGCTCGTACTTCCATCGCTGACTCATACTGACCTGCTCTTGCGTTTGCATGTGTGTTTTTACACATACATATATGAAAGCATTACGTCAAACAGACAGGCGGACAGACAGACAGAAGGACATGGCCAAATCGAATCGGCTATTGATCCTGAGTCAGAATATATATACTTTATGGGGTCTGTAACGCCTCCTTCTGCCCGTTACGCACATTCGCACAAACTTAATATATCTTTTTTTTATCCATTTTCAATGGGTATAAAAAACAAAAAAAAAAAAACAGTGTGACAGAGATACAGGAAGAAAAAATCCAATCAGGAAGTGAAACATAGACTCTTGCCCGATTGTCATATTGCGAGAAGCTTGTTTATGTACTCAATGCTACATTATCTACATTCCGGTGATCGTCGAACCGATGAAGTGGATGTACAATTATACGATAATCACGTATGGTAATCCCGTATCGAGTGGGTAATCCCGTATTCTCTAAATAACACAGTCGAGGGTTCGATTCCCACTCAGGTTTGGAAATGTCTGTTATTCCCTTCGTCATAGCATTTACTTATTATCTTTAGATAGATAGATTGTAAATAAACATTTAATTCAATTAAACAAAAAATAGAAGTAGTCTAACGAGTTCGGCTTACTCTGATCCTTATAATATTTATTATCAGAGTGCTTTGGCGCAGTTTTGACAAGACGCTAGTCCATCATTTCTTGATCACATCGTTGACTCTAACGAGACAGAAAAAATAAAAAAAGTAAATTAATTTTATATATTGTATATTGGTTGGTATCAACATAAAAAACAATCTAGATTCAGGTGTACATTGTTCTGCTTTATGTAAAAGTGCAATAAATCCCTTAAAAGTAAAATTTATCATTAAAAAAGAAAACAAATTTACTTGTTGTCAAGCCTTTTTGCTATATTGACACACATTACATATGTACATACATATGTATGCATTTATGTACTTATATATAGATGTATACATGTATGTACGTATATATGGTTGTATTTATGAATGTGTGTATGGAGTGTAATAAAATATTTTAATGTGCGTTTTACGTGCTTGTTTTCATGCTTAAAAAAGTGGAACCAGCCGTCTCGCTCTTTCTCTCTCTCGCTTTTCTTTGTGGTCAGTTGGAGCCATTTATCAAATCAAAATGATCTCATTCAAAATATTTTAAAATAATATAACGAATAAAAAAATCAAGTAATACTAACATAGTTAAACGCGTTTTTATTGGAATAAGAAAGTTTCAGCCCAAGTATAAGTTTAATTTTATTTAATAACATTTTATTTTTCTTTGACAGTATAAAAATTATAAAATTTAAATTTTGCATCTTGAAATGTGTTTATAATGATAAAAATAACTTTGCTGATGATCTTTAGCTAGAATATCTTTATACATATACATATAAGATACATATACAATACTCATAAAAAGGGTAGCCTACCGTCGCATCTTTTTTTTTCTCTTCATATAATACTGCATGTAATATTATATGTGATAGAATCTATATATATGTATGTATATAATATATGTATACAATTCACCTTACTGAATTTTAGTTGAGCTTTAATAACGTAAATATTTATATAATGTGAATTAAAAAACTGTATACAGGTATACATACCGTTAAGTAACTATTGATACACTAATTATATGATCTATATATTATTGCACATTGAGCGTGCCTAGAAGGAGGGGTATCATCACATACGAAGTATAAAAACTATGTAACAATCTCTTTCTGCCAGCATATAACAACAATAAACAAACAAAATGGCAACTTTGAAATGGTCGCAAATTGAGACTGTCATGAAAATCAGTTAACAAACATACAGCAGAGACAAGTAGCAATGCCCCTTCGGGTCATCTAAATTTCGTTTTCATTTCATGTTGCCATGATTTTCATCATTTAGTCGAAAAAGTTTTGTGAACGTGCATGGTTCTGAATGTGTTATATTGTACTGCATAGTGGATCTTATATTTGGTTGGGAGTTATATACATATAAAGTTCTGTGGCTTCTTTTAGTGTTTTTCCACTTATTGTAATTAGAATGCGTTCCCTATGTGGAATGATCGTGTTTTGTTGCACATTTGCTACTTTCCGAACAGTAAATGGTCAATTTGGTAAGTTCTATGTTGAAAGTAGAATGTCTTCAAAACTATAACAAAGTTTAATTTTTATTATGTATGTCTATTGTAAATTTGTTATACACGTGAGTCCAAAAAATAAATAAAAGAATCCATTTAATCATATCTATCTGAGGATATCATGACACATAACATCAGTATTTAGTATAGTAGTAAGTTATATATTTGCTAAGCGGTACATTCTCAGTCGCATAATATGCAGATAAATGTATAATATACCTTATTTATATATGCAGTGTTTAAAATTTTAGTACAAAATACTTATATATACATTTGTTATATTACTCTGGAGTTATAATGCTATGTATATTTATATTTAACTTTTCTTTTTATTTTATAGAAAAATTAGTCATTCCATCCAGTTATGAAGACGTTTCATCTCATGGGAATGTAAGTGTTAATTATGCGATGCACGCACGTTCTTACATTGGCGGCCAGGGCACTGAAACGGAGTGTTCTTTTGGTACGGAATGTACTCCGTTGCATGATTGCACGGCTATGATTTATGAGGTGGCCAAGAATTGTTATTATGGCGACAAGAGTCTCTTTTGCGGTAGCGGAGAAAAGATGCCCCATGTTTGCTGTCCAAGTAGTCCGCTCGAAAAGAATCAGGTATGCGGTAAGACCTTAGTTCAAGGACACTTTTACAAAGGTCTCGGTTCATATCCTTTTGTCGCACGCGTCGGTTTTAAACGTAAGTAGAGACATTCATAATCAACATTGACAAAGACATCAAATAATGTGTCAATTGTAGATATAAATACGGGCGCCCTTGCGTATCCCTGCGCCGGTTCAATTATTGCACGACGTGTTATTCTTACGGCCGCGCATTGTGCTCTGGCCAAAGCTGATGGACACCGACTGTGAGTAGTAATATTTATATAGGATATAATTTCCGTGCCTATCAAGTCATATTGCAGGCTTCAAAACGCAAACATATTCATATGAAAAGTATATTTTTGTCCAATATGTTAGCTTCATGATATGTTAGTCTGATTTGTACCAAATTTAGACTAAAAACTAAGAGTTTCATAAATAGCCCCTCGTGACGTAGTGACCATTAAATAAATATAAATGTATGTATGAATGCATGTGTTAATTTTAATTGCATACTAGTTCAAATCTACTTTCAGAGCTAATTCTCACCCAGTCCTACTAAAGCTCATATAGTTTCTAACTCGTATAGACTTTCCCTTTTTGTTTTACAATAAACAGTTCATCCATTCGCGTTGGGGAGTATGATACATCCAGCGATCCGGACTGCGCCACCACGGGCTTCTGTGCACCACGATCTGTGAATCATGCCATCAGCCATGTAATCGTGCATCCAGACTACAAGCAAGGTCAATATCATCATGACATTGCGCTGCTAGTACTCAAAACTCCGCTCAACTATTCGGGTAAGATATATTTTTTAATGTGGGGTCATACTCCATAGAGTTGATAGAGTAGGAAAATGTGGATACACTTCGTAGTGTCAACGTTAATGAAAAATCGTTTGTCTCTATGATATTATTTTGTTTGTTTTGATTCTTTCATAATTTTTATTTTTTTTTTCAACTTGCACTTGCTGCGAAGTTAAACTTTGTCAACAACTCTAGTTTTGTCTCTTTCAAACTTCGCATGACGTTAATTTAAAGTTAGAATAACATTTCCATCGCTTTTAGAAATAATGAAATGCGGCAGGACAGGGAGATGTATGCTTTATATTTGTTAGTTTAATTGGCCTGTGTTAAGCTAAATTATATATTGTTTAGTGTACCAAATAATATTGATGATATTTGGGCACAGTTCAATGAGCGCAGACGTTTTGACGAATATGATTTAGAGGTTCAGTCTCCGCAACTCAAATACACTTTTATACTATTGCAAGGGCATATTAATTTTGCACTGTATACTGGTATTGTCGATTGTAAATCGTCAGCTCTGTTTTGATGAATCGGTTAAAATTGATAGATTGTAAAATATTTTTTTGTTTGCTTAGATATTGACCTATAACTAACGTTCGACAAATTGGATTATCTTATAGTCGTGAAAGGAACGTTTTGTTATCCGGTTGCAACATGCTGGATTAAGCTCAGTCATAAAATATGTATACTATATTTGGCCGGAATCGGATCACTATAGCATAGGTCCGATGGGACGAAAATTTAGTTTTCTTGAACAACTTTTCAAGTATGAAAGCGAATGAAAACATCAACACTCAGAAGATAAGTTTGCTTTCATGTTTGTATTGTGAAAAATAATTTATTTTTTATGTTATCAATTATCACGAATATAATGCAAGGAAATATGTAAAACAATAATATGTTGAACACATATATATTTATAACTTTTCCAAATGAAGGATCATTAACACAATATAAAGAATAAACAGGTCATGGAAACACAGTCAATACACCTATTAGAAGTACCTTGTGTCCTTATAAAATATATACATATCTATATCCATATTGTATATCCATATTATATGAAATGTAAAGTAAAATGATTGTTAATGATTTTTATCGCAGTCGATAGATTTGAGGGCATTTACTCATTGATAATAATAATAATAATTTATAAAATTTATATTCACATACTGAACAAACTTGCTATGCTGAAATACTTACCAATTTGTATTAATATACATATCTATTAATATATGTATGTAACCGTTTTTATGATCAACTTAAATATTGATTGATATAATTTCGACTATATTACAAATTATAGTAAAGAATGAAATAGTACAAGAATTGTTTCAGCTGCTTTCGAGATAGTACTTTAACACATACGGCCCTTCATACTGTATTTGATTACTGAGTATAACAAGAAAATTGCTTTTGGAGGCGTTATCCGAATTGCTGAACAACATGTTATTTGCTGGTGATTTTATGGCTTTATAATGTTTTATGGGCGTACGTGAGTGTAAGATCAATGAATGGTGTATTCGATTATTGCAACAATGTTGCATAAAACCGATATCTGACTACCTGCATCTATCCATATCTCTCACTTTTTCACTGTCTCTTTCATTACTCTTTCTTACAATCACTGTGATGTTATTGGATATATATACATATGTGTATCATATGTTACATATGGATATTTGTGAACTTAATTCATTTCCGCACTTCACTTCCTTTATTCTCTCTTTTATTCCCTTTTCCTTCTCTGTTTTCAGTTGCCACACAACCTATCTGTTTGCAAAAGACACGCGCCAATCTGGTTGTGGGAAAACGTGCCACTATTGCTGGTTGGGGCAAGATGTCCACCTCTAGTATACGACAACCGGAAATGTCGCATCTCGATGTACCATTAACCAGCTGGGATCTCTGTCTACGTAACTATGGTTCAACTGGCGCCCTTGAATCTCCGAATTCTATTGAGGGTCAATGGATGTGTGCTGGTGGCGAGGGCAAAGATGTATGTCAGGGGTTTGGCGGAGCACCACTTTTTATCCAAGAGAACGGTATATTCTCGCAGGTATTTCATGAATATCTGTAAACAAATACCTACATATATAGATATGTGTATATATAAATAAATGATTGATATTGCTTTTCAACCTTTATCAGATCGGTATCATGTCCTTTGGATCAGATAATTGCGGGGGACTGCGCATTCCCAGCGTCTACACAAGCCTGGTTTATTTCCAGGAATGGATACACGATAATACGCCACCGGAATAATTTTAAGCTTTCTAAGTTTAAGTTAAGCTTATAATTTTTAACTCATAACAAATATGAAAAAAATTACTTTACAAATAAAATTGAAAGTATATTTTCCGATCGTAGACAGACAACGAGACTCAGTTAAGTATTTTCTATTAAAGTCTTTATCTGCGTTTTATTTCAAACTGTTACACACACACACAATATACAGTCCACACAAGTTATTTAATTGAATTAATTGAACTTTGACACGTAACATCGAAGGCTTCAACAATATATATAAATGAAATGAAATGATATATATAAATGAAATGATCTCCTGTAACAATTATGTTCGAATAATGTACAAATAATGAGTACAAAATAAACGAAAAACGTATAAGTAATTGAATAAATAAAAATATCCAAATAACCTTAAATATGTTATAGGCTTGCTCGTTGAAAATAAGTAATTTTGACTAATCAATGTAGAGGCTTTAATATATTATAGTTCAATTTGCACCAAATTTGATAAGGGAGTAATTTCAGATTTTTAATGTGATATAATTAATGTAAAATGGTTGTGGCGTCAAAAAAAATGGATATTATTAATATAATTTGTACTTTGTATTATTAATTAGATTTAAACATATATCTCTTAGCATCAAATCTTTGTTTTAGCATTTCTCTCACTTTTATTTCCTATGATTTTATGTCTCTTCCCGTCTCGCACTTAAACATTAATTGCTTCCAGGCCTCAGCTGCTAGCATGGTGGAAACGGAATTGGGAAGAGAGAGTTGAGTCAAGCTGAAATCTGAAGTCACAAATTCAAAGATACAGAGCATAAGTTTAGTTGCTGGTTGCAGTTTCTTGATGCCATGTGGTTGATTGGAGTCAGCTGTTTTAACGATCCAGGCCAAATCAGCTGGTTGTTTGGCAAGAGATTCTACGGGGCAAAAAAAAAAAAAGAACAAAAAGCTGGCCATAAAATCGAAAGCCGGCAAACTGCACTGAAAAAATTTTTAACACGGTATGGGAAAAATATAAAGGAATATTTTCTCTAATATACTACATTTGAGTCTGTGTCTGTTTATGTAATTTTGATGACACAGCTGGCATACAAAGCTGAACTTACAACAAGATGCTATCAGCTTGAGGATAAATCAAACGTTGTAAATTAATTTAAAGTCGCCAACAACGTTCAGAGACCCGCACATTCTTGAGTGTATTCTACACACATAAATGAAAAATCAATTGGATGTGTCTCACAGAGGAATTCTTAACGATTTTAACCTCCAAGCAACCAGACCATACACTTTGGCCAGTCGGCAATTGAGCGTCGAGCTGTTGAGATCGATGGTTTTCGTGTGCGCGAATAAGAGCCTCACCTAAACTTTGACAACTTTCACAATGACGAAAATTACAATAGTATAAGTTTGCGTATTGCAAATAAATTGTTTATATAAAATATATTTATAATATACATTTGCATATTCAATTATACGTTAATCAATTTGTAATAAAAATATAATTATAATTCTAATTAATTCAAGTGATCTTAAAAAGCTGAATGTTTAATTTAATAAGCTTAATAATTAGTGTTTCCGCTCAATTTAATTACAACATATGTTAAATGAAAATATATTGTTTTGGTATTTCATACGTCTGGAGATCTTTTTGTCGTTTGCTTTACATTTGTGTTCCGAAATGCAGCGTAATTCTAAAAATTAAGAATTTCATAAATGTTAAATAAGTTTCAACAATTTTTCATTAAACAATTAAACGAATTTATTTGTTTGTTTGAATTTCTAGATAGTATAGCTAGTATTGAACAAGAAAATAATAAATTATTTATACATATATAAATTTTTCAATATTAATTAACTTGAAAAATAAAAAGCATAATATGCTTATTATATACTCATATACAGCTTGGAGAAATACTAAGCAACAATACCTAATTTCACACAGATAACTTTAAAAGTGAGGATTAGTCTGAGGTCTCGGCTGATGATGAAGCTTCATAAATATAATTATACATATACATACAATACATAATAACCTAACAAACTGGAAAATGCAATACGATAATACGAGGGTAAATACATTTTGACGAAATGTGTTATAATTATTTTTTCTCAGTTAAGATAAATATATACATATGTACATGCAGAATTTATTATTTATTTCGGAATAAGCAAATGAGAATACACATATATAAATAGGTAAATATTCTTTTTGACAACATTAAGTCAATTTGATTTTCATAATCAAATTTAAGCTGTTGTATAGGGTGACAACTCTTTTTAATAAACTCAACAGTTATTTAAAGAGACTACAGTGTAAAATATGAATCCAAAGCTCAACGCGACGCAGCAAATTTTTAAGACTAATCAAGACTTAATTCTCAAAAATTGTTTCTAACATTGTGTCAACCCAGTAGTGCAAGTGATCGTGTGTGTTTGTGCCTCGCTTCCCTACTCATATATCTGTGTGTATTTTTAGACAGCTAAGCTAAAAGCAATGGATAAAAAAATTAACTCGAGCAAAAACAAAGAAAAGGAGAAGGAATAAGACTCGTGGGATTTTTGTCATAGATTGTAAGCAAAAGTCATAAATTGCAGGTTATCGGCATTTTTATGTGATTCGGTCAATGTCAATTCGTTAATTAGGTGAAAACTGCAAGTGATATATAACTGTAACTGTATTTATATATGTAAAATTGACGTGTATATACAATACATAATAAATAAATGTGATCAATACGTTCAACGCTAAAAAATTCCGATGTAAATATCATTAGCAACATACAGCAATAGCAAAAAATTATAAGCAAAAGTTAAAAAGATAAACACTTTGGCAACATGTTGACAAGCATTGGAAACATGTTGCTCACTCTGGCTGTCATTTACTGTGCCTTGGTTGTGTCAATGACATCCACAACAACCAAAGCTACAACTATAACCACAAAAGCAGCAATAACCACAACAGCATCTAACGTCGCATCAACAGCATCCACATGGTCATTGCCAAATACTTTGGCCGAACGCACGGAATGCACTAACATTGATATACGAAACGAATGCCAAAAAATGCATCTGCTAGACAATTGTACAGTGGTCATTGGTTATATGATGATCACACTGATGCCCAACAATCAGAAATGCAATTATTCGATGTATTCATTTCCAAAATTACGTGAAATTACTGGCTTCTTATTATTCACCGAAGTAAGAGGTCTATTTAATATTAGGGATATGTTTCCAAGTCTTACCGTTATACGAGGACGCCGACTATTTCTTAACTATGCGATCGGTGTAACCAGTATGCCTGATCTGGAGTTGGTAAGTGAATTTGAAGCTAACTAACCAAAATAACAAAAGTCACCCACAATAATACAGATATGGAAGAGCTATTTGGAATTGACGCTTTATGTTAATAAAATCATTTTGTCCATATTTCAGTTTGAATTACCTTCTCTGGTGGCCATTCAGCGCGGTCACGTATATATAGGCAACAGTCAAAAATTATGTCAACTAAATGCGGTAAATGTGTTTTCTGCCACTTTGTATAATTACTAGAATATTATGTTTCTGTTTTTCAGATAAATTGGGATCGGCTCACATTGACCGCGGGTGAAAATCACATAATGTTAGGGTCCAATCACTGTGCTCAAAGAGCTAACTGCAAGGGCTGCGCTTCCAACTATTGTTGGTCGAATTTTACTTGTCAACGGTTTGAAAATGATAATGTAGCGCATTATGATCGGTAAGAAAATGAAATGCCATGGCAGTGTTGAAATGTGTTCACCTATGTAATAAGTACCGACATATGTTAATTAATATGCAGTGTTAAGCATTATAATAATTCTTGTTTAGTGACGAAACATAATGAAAATTTAATAGCTACAGCGGGCATATTTATTTGCCCTAAGCTAATTGAATTAATATAGAAATAATTTTTCACTTTCGACTTCATTTGTTTCGTATGTAGAAACTCAGAGAGTTGCCACGAGGAGTGTTTGGGTGGTTGTTACAACAATACCGCTGCCGGTTGCGTAGTCTGTCGTGGATTAACTAATGCAGGAGTCTGTGTAAAGCATTGTCCGCCAAACAAGTGAGTTAGAACTACCAAGCCAAGCTTGGTGCCTTTGTGTTTGTTAATTCCCACTTAGCATTAGTTTTCTTCCAGATTTTTATTAGAACAATATCAACGCTGTTATACTAAAGAAGAATGTGTATCACACCATGGACATTTCACATTTGGCTTCGATTGCGTTGAATTTTGTCCAAGCGGTTACAAGGCAAATGAGGCATCAGAATGCGTAAGATGCAATCAAAACGAAGCTTGCGTTAGCGTCTGTTCACCGGAACAACATGATGGCTTTATAGTTATTTATAATTTGGCCGATGCTGAGGAATTGCGTGGCTGTCAGATTATCAATGGCAGCCTCATCATAACCATTAGGAATCAAGTGAATGAAGTGCAGCTAGAGCATAGTATGAGCAGTATACGTGAAATACGTGGACATCTCAAGATCTTTCGGTGTGTATCTTAAGATTTCTATTTCTATCTATTTATCTATCTCACCTCTGTCTATATCTTTCCCTCCCAGTTCCTCACAGCTTACAAGTCTAAAGTTTCTTAGCAACTTGCGAACCATACATGGAGATCCGCCAGAGAATCATCATTATGCTTTTATACTCTATAACAACAAACAGTTGACGGAACTGTGGGAGCCAACTGAGAAATTGGAGCTTAAAAATGGCGGTATTTTCATGCATCGCAATAATAAATTGTGTAACAAGAACATGCGAGACTTTCAGCATACTGTCGTACACGACAAGATGATGGATTCGCTCCAGACTAGCGATCAAGAGGTACTTTGTGGTCCAGCCAAGCTACAGCTGCTTGTACAGGTAAGGATAAAGATTTGGTGTAGTGTAGTTTGGATCACGTAACAGTCAACTTGTTCAATTTCACTGTTGTTTCTTCAGATTCGCTCTCATCGGTCGCTTTATCTAAGCTGGCCTAAAGATCAAACTAGCGTGGAACTTGAGCTAATCTACAGATCTTTACCAGCTGGTAAAGCTAATGTGGAGCAAAATGAGCTCCAGGCACCGATATGTATGCGTATCAATTGGGAACGTATGCTGCTCTTCCCTGATGAAATACAGGACAATGGAACATATTATACCTATGAATTGAATCAATTGCAGCCAAATACACGTTATGCTTGTCTTTTGCGTACTTTCGGTATGGACTCGGTGCAGCACGAAGCGCGCAGTGAACTAACTTATATACAAACAGAAGCCGATATTCCCAAACCACCAAAATTGGCCGTCGCCAAGAAGACAGAC
Organism: Zaprionus obscuricornis; assembly: GCA_037044475.1. NCBI lineage: Eukaryota > Metazoa > Arthropoda > Insecta > Diptera > Drosophilidae > Zaprionus > Zaprionus obscuricornis. Next base: position 13,330 of record JBAMBR010002613.1, on the reverse strand, counting down.
AGCACAATAACGTTGCAAATGGGCAGCAGCAATGAGGTGGCTGAATACTTTCTACTGAATGTTTATGAATTGGCTGATGATGGAGCTTATATCGACGAACGAGACTATTGTCGTCAACCGGCGTTCATGTGGCAGGATATGGATGATATGCGTTGGCGTTCTTTGCAAGAATACGATTATGATGATTGTTGTTCACATAAGGCAGAATTAGCTGATGATCAGCATTTTATATCAGAAATGAGGGATATGTATCGCTGTAGTCTCGATAAGTCCGATAACTGTGGCATGCTCGACTTAAAGAACTCGAAGCAGAAAAAAATAAAGCCACAGCAGCAGATTCGATTTGCAGGAAATATATCTTATTATGAGCTAAGACAATTGGAACGTTATCGCTTGTATGCGCTACAATTACAGTCATGTAACAATGTTGGGTGCAGCAGTGCAACAACAATTCATGAACGCACCAATTTCACCTCTGGAGCAGATCTTCTCACCCAACTAACGACATGTCGTGTGCCCAAGACAATGGAGTATATTATGCGCTTCCCTGAACCAACACAACCGAATGGACGCATTGTTAATTATGTGTTACATTATCGAAATAAAGTTTCGGATCAGGTGGCGGAAACACACTTAAAGTGTTTAACGCGTCGGGAACATGCCGAATCAAATTATGTATATGTGACGAAATTAAATGGTAGTTACAGCGAATGTGCAGTTCGTGTGCATTCGCTTGCTGGAGATGTGATCACACCTTATATGCTTATAACTTGGTGCAATGATGATGAGAGTGCTACGGTGTTGACAAATGCTTCTGAAATGGCACCTGCAGATTCTGAGCTAGATGAACCTCATTCACATGTACGTGGAGTAACTATATTTCTGTTATGTTTTCTCTGCGGTTGTGCAATTTCGCTCGTTTGGCTTTTCTATAAGCGACGATGTTGGTGTAGATGGGCAGGATTACGACGTTATATTCCTGTGCGTGAGCAGTGGCTACGCGAGCGTGTGCAGACCCAGGACCGTGAGATACTTGTCGATGGCTTTGAAACAGTTCGATTTCAGAATAACAACAATAACGATAATAATAATATCAATAACAGCAGCAACAATAACAACAACGGTAGCATCAGTAGCAGTAGTAGTAACGATGAGTATTAAAATGATTATAAAAAGATACATATGCATATATGAACTTACAATTTAATTAAAAATCAGTAAATTGATTTTTTTTTTACTTTTTATGTTTCATTCCGCTTCGGGGTCGATTCCTCTTTCCCACCGTCTTCGCTTTTGTTAGCCAATAAAATTGCCGGCACACTGGTAGAGGGCAGTGACAATATATCGGTGTCCGAGTTGGGTGTTGGGGTACGAGGTGAACGCACCTGTTGACGTACCTTTGCTCTTTCCAACTTTGCTTGTTCATATTCTTTAAGCTCGGAGAGCTTTAGTTGAATTGTTTGTAACTCTCGTCGGCGCATTTTATATATATTTTTTTATCTTTTGGTTTTGCTCTTATGATTGCTTATGATAAGGGATGGAGAGTTTTTCTGTTGCAATTATCGACATAAACATATCTATCGAAAACGAAATGAAATGTGTGAATGGCATTTTCGAAATCGAAATTTTCTATGAATTTGTTTCTAAGTTTACATCGATACATTAATAACGCAAAGGCCGAGAAGGACATTAGCTTTAATTTTAGATTTACATTTAAACAGACCCAAAAAATATTATAAGTCTTCAAGATATATATATTTTTTTTATTTATTTAGGACACGTAAAAATTAACAGTAAGTGAAATATTTAAAAATATATTGAATTTAGTGCTTCTTACTCAAGAAGATTCATCACCATTAGTCTTAGTCTTCACCAAAAAGTCCACCTAGGTCAAGAGCATCTATATTATTACTGGAGATTTGTTCCTTTTTAAATTCGCTGAAGTATTTTCCATCGCTTGTCGAATCCCAGGAACTTTGTTCCGCCTCTGCAACAAGATGACGAGCATGTTTGGGCGGCGTAAAATGATTATAGGTACAATTTATGTAGGAAAAAGGTGAAACTGAGCTTGGGTGCAGACCATAATGTTTTTCAAGGAATTCAAAAACTTGCGACTTATTGCTGAGGCTATTGAATTGAGTGCGTAGTGAACGTTTCATTTCGTTGCACCACATAAAGCTGAGATGATGATGAAAGCACTGAAAAAGCAAGCGATCTCCAGCTGTCTGGCAGATATCTAGCCATTGAGCTACACAAGCTTTGGGTGTCGTTGTAGCCAAGGGATAATTATTATTAAAAAGCGCAGGATTAGCGAGTAATCCTCGTGCTGCCATTACGCCTGCGGCTTGAGTCCGTTCGTGCATTTCACATGCATCTTGATAGCTTTCAATGTTTCCATTGACTATTAGAGGAATTTGAAGGGATTTAACAACCTCTGCCATTGCTTGCACATTAAGCGTATCCTTAGAATGTTTCTGTACCGGTGTACGACCATGAAGAGTCAGGAACGTGACACCACAGTGTTCGAGCTGTTGTGCTAACTCAATGGTTTTCGTTATTGAGGTTTCACTGATGCTCGTTTGTAGCAGACGCATCTTAACAGATACACTAAAATCGATGGGTAGTGTGCGTCGCAGCGTCTGAACGATATCACGAATCACTTCTGGATGCCGCAATAGGCCACATCCATAACCCTTGGCTATGGCCCAGCTTTGTGGACAACCACAGTTTAGGTCCACCCCATCAACATAGGGATAAATTAACTGGGCTGACGTCACGAATTCCATAGCGTCTTTTGCTGCAAATTGTGCTATCAACGGTTGATCGTCGGATGCAGTGCTGAACTCATTTTGTCTTGCTTTCTCACTATTATTGATTGAATCCGATATCATCATTGGAGTAAAAGCCAACTGTACTCCATTTTGACGTACCAATCGCCGAAATTCCAATTTACTGTATCTTACCATTGGTGCACTGATGCATAGAAAATTATTGGCATTTCCAAAGAGCGCTGCAATGTCATGATGCGGTCTCTCTTGCGGCCACTGCATGACTATTTTTTTATTTTTATTTCAAGGACATAAACTCTTAACTTGCGTCTATTTTGTCCACGTGCATACTGACTTTTATGTTCAACAGTTGTTTAGGTCTTTATGAAAAACACTAAGCATATAATATTATATGCTTAACAAATTAGCTATATAACAAATATTAATTGTTATAAACCGACTTGTCAGTCACAGACAAGTATCGATTGCCGTCTAGCTATCGACAATACCCAGGGATGAGTAAGACCTCGATATTTGGCGGGTCGGTTAACAAAATATTTATATTACGGATTCACACTCAGACTTGTTACTCGCAACACCTAAAGGACAATACGCTGGCAAGAAATAGATGGACAGATGTTTTTCCATCTTGCGACGCCCACCCAACCATTTGCCGGCTTGATATTTTATACCGGCACCCTATCCAGACTTTACACACTTTCACCGTCCACTCATCTCACCCTAAATAAGAACTTACCAATTCATTTTCAATTTACAAAAATACATTCAATTAACAGAATTTGGCCTAACATGTGACGGTAGCCCTTACAATCGATAAGAAAATAAGGAGGTGAATCGATTTCAGAAGAAGGAGAGAAAAAAGAGGAAGAAGGTTGTTGGATGACGAGCAGAAAATAAGGAGATAAAATTTTCGCTCTGCGACAGGCAGTAAATTATAATAGATAATATATTATAAATTAACATCAGTGGCAACAACAGTGACACCGACTGTTAAAAAACAGCACCGACTACAGCAGTTGCAGGCAACAACAACAACGAAAGTAACAACAGCAGCAGCAGCAGTTCGAGGTACAACCACGAGGCAACAGCGGTCGCAGCAACAACAACAGTGGTGATATTAACAACAACAGCGAATACAATAATACCATTCACGCATCAACTACTTACGATACAAGCGTGAGTGCATGTCTGTATAAATTTTCGTTGTTTATAATAGGTTATAATGTTAGTAGTTTATGTTAGGCCAATTTTTGTTAATTAAATGTATTTTGTAAATTGAAAATGAATTGTTAAGTTATTATTTAGGGTGAGATGAGTGGACGGTGAAAGTGGGTAAAGTCTGGATAGGGTGTCGGTATAAAATATCAAGCCGACAAATGGTTGGGTGAGCGTCGCAAGATAGAAAAAAAATATGTCAATCTAATCCTTGCCAGTATATTGTCCGTTTAGGTGTTGTGAGAAACAAGTCTGAGTATGAATCCACAATATAAATATTTTGTTAACCGACCCGCCAAATATCGTGGTCTTACTCATCCCTGGGTATAGCCGATAGCTAGCCGGCGATCGATACTTGGCTGTGACTGACAAGTCAGTTCATAACAAACATATACTTTTAACATTTGCTTCGGCGCCAACGTAGGCCATCGCCCACACCCTGAGATTAGAAGTCTCACGCTCTACTGACTGAGCAAGCCGGGCTATGATAGCTTCCCTCCTTATTGTTTCAGGTCCTTGGCATGGAATACTCCAAGTGGGTTACCTTGTAATGATTCCAACTCATAGAGACTCATTCCTACCGGCCTTATTAATTGCGGCACATCGTGTTTTTTCGGCAGAACTTTGAATTGATATTTCTGCTTAAATCACTCTGTATGAAGTTTCACTTAAAAACCTCTTGTCCGGGTAGGTATTGAATGGGTCGTGCCTTCGTATTATATTTTGCCTCTGCCTTCTCATATGCCTTGTGTAGTGACTCTTGGATCTTCGCCCTATACATCCTTTGTCGGTCTGAACGTGTTAATGGGGCGATCAAAGAGTCATCTAGGGCTCTTAAGTTTCTCGACAGCAAGTAGTCACTCCCTCTTAAAAACACATTCTGACCAAACAACGCAAAGTATGGGGATAGTCTGGTGGTCGTATGTACCGCACTACACAACGCAGAGTGGATCTCGGGTAGTCTCTCGTCCCATATTGTCTGATCCAAAGTCAGGTGCGCACGGATTGCGGCCAAGACGGACTGGTTTACTCGTTCGGATGCGTTGGCTTGCGGCGAATAGTTTGCGTTCCTCTGGTGTTTTATGCCGTAATGTTGCAGTAGGTCTCCAAATTCCTGTGATGTGAAGTGTTTCCCGTTATCGGTATGTATAACATCCGGTACTCCAAACTGCGGAAAAATGTCATCTCTCAGGATCTTTACTGTTGCTGCGGCCGTCGCCTTCGGTATCGCTCTGAGCCATACAAACTTGGTCAGGTGATCTAATGCAATGAGTATGTAGGCATTCCCAGGTATACTTTTTGCATTGGACAATCTGTGACCACTTCCTTGCCCATTAACGGCCTAGTTACCTGGGTTGTGTGCTTCGTCTTCTTACAGGTGTCGCACCTTCGCACGTATTTTCGGACTTGTACCGTCATTCCTGGCCAATAATAGAATTGCCTTAGGCGTGTCAGTGTTTTCGTAACTCCCCCATGAATCCGCTTTTCCCCTTCGTGCGCCTGCTCGATTAACGTGTTTGTGATAGCTTCGGGGATCCATAATTTCCACTGGAATTCCTCACTGTCTTCGCTGTCAAACTGAGTCCGTTTGAATATGAGTCCTTCCTCGACCTTGATGTCTGGGAAACGTTCTCGGTTCTCCCGTATTACTTCTAGCCGTTCCACGTACTCCTCGCTTTCAAATGCCGAGGTTTCGAATTCGAGTAGATTTAGTTCGTCTACTTTAAACGGGCGTGATAACATGTCGGCCACAACGTTGTCCTTTCCCTCTATCGGCCTTCACTGCTGCTAGACATTCTTTTTCCGTCACGCTGTAGTTAAGCTGTGCTCTTCGGAGTTTCGCGGAAAAGAATGCTATGGACCTCTCCAATCCTTCTGCGTTTTTCTGGAATAGCACCGCACCGGTACCTACATGACTCGCATCGCACTGTATGAAGTAGAGGCGCTGAAAATCCGGATGAACCAGTACTGGGGTACATGTAAGGGCTTGTCTTAGTGCGTGGAACGCTTTGATCGCCTCTTCCGACATCTTGAATTTCCTCTTTTCTTGCAGACAGTCCGTCAATGGTGCTGAAAGTACAGAGAAATTTCGCACAAACCTTCTGTACCAGCCCGCTGTACCTAAGAAACTCCTTAGTTGTCTTACGTTCTTCGGTACTGGAAGTTGGAGGATTGCCTGCACCTTTTCTGGGTCTGTTTGCAGGGATCCACCACCGATAACATAACCCAGATATCTCAGGTACTTGAAGCGGAAATTCGACTTCTTGAGTCCGATTGTCAGGTTCGCCAGTCTCAGGCACTTCGCGACTTCGGACAGTAGATCTATATGCTCCTCAAACGTCCTGGATATGATCAATAAATCATCTAGGTACACAAAGATTTTCAATTTTTGTGGTATCCATCCATCAAGCGGCACAATCTCTAAGCGGCGTTACACAACCCGAACGGCATCATCCTGGGATGGTGAATGCGGTATATTCCCGACTCTTCTGGTCCAGTTCGATCTGCCAAAATGCATGTTTCAGATCCACGCTACTAATGTCTACAGTGTCATCAACTCGGCTCAATATGGATTCAATGTTTTGTAGGGGGTACGCGTCTTTCACCGTGACCGTATTTAGTTTTCGGGCATCTAGGCATAGTCTGTTTTTCCCGAGTTTCCGTACCAATATCATCCTATTGCTCCATGGACTCTCACTTGGTTCTATTACTCCCAGTCGAAGCATTTCGTCTACTTCCGCGTACAGTAGCTGTTGTACTGCTGGAGAAACAGGATAAAATCGTTCTTTTACTGGCACGGTTCCGTCTGCGAGATGGATCGTATGCTGTTCCAAATGCGTCCTTCCCGTTCGTATGACCTGAACTGGCTCATCACCGCATTTAACTTTTCTTCTTGGGCTGTGTTCAGTATATGCGGTTCCATGGGTTCACTCTTGGTCATGAATTCGGGCTCTATATGGTCCAAGGCTCCGACAACATTAGTCGCAAGCCCGAACTTCCTCCAAAAATCGATACGCAAATACAGAGAATGCTGGAGCGACGGACATATATAGAGTGTTAGGGACCTCGACTTGTTGCCGTATTCAATGGCCGTCTTTATTTTTTCGACTATGGTTGTCATCGATCGTGTGGTGGGTCTCATGTCATATAAGTCCCTGTTCCGCAAGTAATCGAGACTCCGCTTTGCCTTACGCTCAACTGCTTGCTTGTCTTGATCTATAAAGCTCATGTTTTTTCCTCTTCGCATTAATTGCTCGACATCTCTATATTTGCTAACTAATTTAATAATATTTTGTTTTTTTGCTGCGCCCTTATCACCATTTATTACTACATATATATTTTGAATTTTTCTTATTATTAATAATATAACAACAACAATCTTAGCTACTTTGATTACATTAATAAATCCTACACTAACGAGTTATGTTGGTCTTATTTCCTATAATATCTATAATGTTCACTTATATAAATAAATAAGAAAATATTCCTAACAATAACTTTTATTTGTTAACAATTCCAGACAAAAAAAAAAAAAAAAACAAGTAATACTCGGTGCCCAAAGTTATATTATATATTTATTTTGCTCGTGCTGCGCACTCGCCAATTTTAAGTTAATATAAAAAAAAAATTAAAAAAAAAAAATTTTAAAAAAAAATTTAAAAAAAAAAATCGTCTCGGGAATCGAACCGCGGACCTCATGCACGCGGGTTCAACCCTCTAACCACTGAGCCACGCTCTTCACAAGTGTGAGAAACACTGAGTAAATGTTGCCGTCTTATGGGGTGAGAACAGCAAGCAAGCGTACGCCTCTCATCTTTTGAAATTTGAAATGTGTATAACTTCCATGTTTATTATCCGATCTGTACCAAATTTGTACACAACGTCCAGATAAACATATTCTAACTTTGTACCAAAATTCAGTGCTGTAGCTTGTCTGGGTTTCCTTGTGGATTTGTGGAGGCGGAGGGGGGCGTGGCAAAAATCCAAAATAAACTTGATCTGCCTGCAAACACTACAAACACTATGCAAAAAAAATGAAGTCTCTATCTCTTATAGTCTCCGAGATCTGTGTGTTCATACGGACGTACAGACGGACAGACGGACATGCTCCAATCGACTCGGCTGTTGATCCTGAGTCAGAATATATATACATTTGCTCTTGTCACTAACCCAATATACTCTTGGTTCCCATAGGGCACCGAGTATAAAAAACAAAAATATAACCTTCTTCATGACCTAATAATTGATATTGTGCAATTACTGCTAAAGTGTTATACTCGTGGGAATTGAAAACACATTAAACAATACAAAATTTCCTGTACTATACTCATAAATTTGGGTGAGTTGAATGAGGGTATTTGTCGGTTATCATTTTGTCGCTCCTGCCTCCCAGGAAATTCGGCCTCTTGAATGGTATGAGTACTTGGACGTTACGCAGACTGGACAACAAATATAGAAGCTTCTATCGCTACCTACTTGGACCACAGTCGACGTCGCGGACAAAGTTATCTTATTTTATACTAAAACGGAAACTAAAAAACAAAAATATATGGACTTCATAAGATATAGTAGAGGCAACGCAGTCTTGGAAAAATTTTTTCCATGCTGGGACCAGCCCTATATCTTACTACTAGCTGTTGTCATTCCTATTATTTTACAACTATGCAAGGTACGGCCGTGGCAGCGTCAGCTGAGGCTTGTCGTTTCTTGATGTCGCATTATGAATAGTAGATTGACTCAAAATTCTTATTATCTCTAAATTTAAATGCGCCTCCTGGTTACGGTGGAGTCCTTATTCCGATAATTTTCCATTGGGTGTCATTTGTTATGAACCGACTTGTCAGTCACAGCAAAGTATCAATTGCCGGCTAGCTATCGGCTATACCCAGGGATGAGTAAGACCTCGATATTTGGCGGGTCGGTTAACAAAATATTTATATTGTGGATTCATACTCAAACTTGTTTCTCGCAACACCTAAACGGACAATATACTGGCAAGGATTAGATTGATATATTTTTTTCTATCTTGCGACGCTCACCCAACCATTTGTAGGCTTGATATTTTACACCGACACCCTATCCAGACTTTATCCACTTTCACCGTCCACTCATATCACCCTAAATAATAACTTAACAATTCATTTCTAATTTAGAAAAATTACATTTAATAAACAGAAATTGGCCTAACATTGTGGTTGTTGAATGACGAGCAGAAAAGAAGGAGATAGAATTTTCGCTCTGCGATACTCTGAAAATTTTAATAAAAATAAACGGATATCAACCGACGGCAGAAGGAAATAACAACATTGGCAACAACAGCAACAGCTGGGATAGCAGCAACAACAGCTAGAGTGGCAACAACATTGACACCGACTGTTAAAAAACAGCACCGACAACGCAGTTGCAGGCAACAACAACAACGAAAGCAACAACAGCATTAGCAGCAGTTCGAGTTACAACCACGACGCAACAGCAGTCGCAGCAACAACAACAGTGGTGGTATTAGCAACAACAGCGAATACAATAATACCATTCACGCATCAACCACTTGCGATACGAGCGTGAGTGCATGCCTGTATAAATTTTCATTGTTCATAATAGGTCATAATGTTAGTAGTTTATGTTAGGCCAATTTTTGTTAATTAAATGTATTTTGTAAATTGAAAATGAATTGTTAAGTTATTATTTAGGGTGAGATGAGTGGACGGTGAAAGTGGGTAAAGTCTGGATGGGGTGTCGGTATAAAGTATTAAGCTGACAAATGGTTGGGTGGGCGTCGTTGTGAGAAACAAGTCTGAGTATGAATCCAGAATATAAATATTTTGTTAACCGACTCGCCAAATATCGAGGTCTTACTCATCCCTGGGTATAACCGATAGCTAGCCGGCAATCGATACTTGGCTGTGACTGACAAGTCGGTTCATAACAAAGTATAATCAATCGATGGAGCTACAACTATCGATACTTTCGCACCTCTAGCGTGTAGTTGAAAAAAGAAAATGAACAATTGCGAATCTTAATTAAATACAATTTGTCTTATTCCAAAAAGTGACTAATCACCAAACCGAAAAAAAAAATTAAAATGACGTATAAGAATCCCGCATACTGAAATATTGAAATGAACTGCAGTAGGTGCTGTAGCAATCAAAGTAACAGCGGCAGCTCACAAGAAAAGGAAAAACAACCGTATAAGTGCAATGCATTTTTCAATACCCGACACCCTGGAACAATATGCCGATGGAAGTGGGTATGGAAATAGTTCACCGACCTATACAGTATATAACATATACATAAATGGAAATTATCATTGCTGCTTGCGTTATAAACAGTTGCATGCATTGCACGAACAGCTGCGTAGGCGTTGCGCAGACACTGCGTTGCCACCGTTTCCCCCAAAGCGTTTGTTACCCCTTAGTAACAATCAGCTGGAAACTCGACGCTCGGCACTGGAACATTATTTGCAAATAATTGGGCAAGATACACGTATTGCACGCTTAACATATTTACAAAAATTCTTGCAACGTGCCCAATTAGAGACAGCATTGACCGAGTGCACAGTGACGAATGAAAATGAACAACAGGAACTTCAAGTAGTGGTCTATACGGGATCGGGGGGAGATGCTGCACAATTGCTGGTCAATTGTCATGTACAACAAAATTCTAGTGCTTTGCTGCAGTCCATTTGCCGCATTTTGCAGTTACCATCAGAATTAATTCAATTCTTTTGCATATATCTCGTGCGAAAGGATGGAGAAGTCGGGCAGTTGGGCTCCGATGATCCATCGTCATCATCCTATCAACAACCCTCAATACTGTTATTGCGTCGTCTCATGGATTTTGAATCACCATATATTACACGCCTACACACCACATCATGTCAATTGCTGTTGCGCACCTGTTATTGGAATCCACGATGGGATGCTAAACTCCAGGGCAACAGCATTGCGCTACAGTTGCTTTACAATCAAACGTTGGCGGATGTTGCACGTGAATGGATCATTTGTACACCAGAAATGAGACGTCAGTTGTATGGTTTGCAGTTGCAATCACGTCCATTGCAGTTCCTGGAGTATGTTCGTCGCTTGCCTAGCTATGGTTGTCTACAATTTGGTGCAGCACAAGTGGATTATCCCGATGTAGATACCACCGCACTAGTTACAATTGGCAATCGTGAGCTCAGTTTACGAACGGCGCGCGGTGCCAAAATGTATGAAACAAAATTTCGTGTGACGCGAATGCGTTGTTGGCGTGTCAGCGCCATGCATAATACATTTGAATCACGAGACACACCTACAAACCTGCAGTTGTCATTTGAGTATCTGATGACTAGGCAAACGCTTCGTTGGGTTACAATTAATAGTCCACAGGCGATGCTTATGTCCGTTTCGCTTCAAGCAATGGTTGATGAACTGTTGCAAAATGATAATAATGCAAGTGTCGGAGAAGGCGGCGGCAGCGATGATGATCAGGAGGCGAGTACATCAGTACGTGGCATTGCAACAGAATCGGCATCTGCATCGGCATCCACAAACTCAACACCTACTGCTGCATTTTCATCTTTAACAGCAATCGCACCAGTAAGTGCAACATCGGCGACAACACAATCGCCGCCAGTACAATTTTTGGCGCAACGTTGCAAGCAACAACAAAACAAACTTACTACGGCACGCACTTTCGCAGCGGTTTTTTTTCGCAATAATGAAAAATCTTCTGCATCTGTGCGAAATGAGGCATTCGAGGGTATTGGTGATGATGATCTGTAAATTATGTGTATTTGTATTGTATGTGTATATGTATATGTATAAATTGCCGAATTGTTGTGGTGTTTGAGCAACCCGATATTGATAAATGCATTTTAAAGTGTTCTGCACTATCTCTAAATGATTGAGAAACGTGAGTAATGTGTAAAGAGATGAAAATGAATTAATTTGTTTTTAATAGTGTTTGGATTAGTTTAACAGCAAGTAGCCAAAATAACTTGTAAAATCAAAACGAAAACAATATTGAATACGATAATGAAATCATAGTTGTTGTCAACTCTCTAAATGTTAAATTTAATATAATTGTATGTATCTAGTATAGTTATCAAATCTGCGTTTCGGAACTTAACGAACGGTTGTTTCTTTCTCTTTCTCCATGGTGCTGCCAAAATATTACACGTACAACAATTGAAACTCTTATTGTGCATATCTATTCTGTTTAAAGACAAAAAAAAAAAAAAAATACAAGTGATGTATTTTTGGGTAGCTGAAGATTTGATATTCTTACACTCTTGTATAAAAAGTTCATATAAATACTTCACTTCAGATTGTTCATTCATTTAGTCCAAAAATTAATAAATCTATGTTTAGTCATTATTATTATAAAACATAAACTGCATAAACAAATAAGTTTTTCATAAACATAGCAAATTTTTAAGAGATCTTTCCAAAGACCTTTTCTGACATACATAAATATGGTATATACAGCGATACATAAACAATTAAGTTTTTGATAAACATACCAAATTTTCAATAGACCTTTCCAAAGGCCTTTTTCGACATACATAAATATGCGTATACAGCGATACAATAAGTACGTCCATTTCTTTTATCAAGATAGCTTTAAAATTGACGTGTTTACATTGTGATTCGGCTGCCGGCTGGAGATAAATAATTTAAATAAAATTTTCGTGAGATCTGCCAAAAATTAATATACTCATGAAAGGGTATAATAATAAATAAATAAATAAAAAATAAATTAATATTATAAAAACATTATTAATATGAATATCTAAATTGCTTAAAAAAAGATGTTTGGTGTTTAAGAATGCTCACATAGAAAAAGCTTAGCCTAGGTTATTGCTACTATTACATTTTATGGAAAATGTTAATACTTATATAATGAATATGTATATTGTAATTCTTTTGTAAATCAAATTTTTAAATATGAGTACTATTAATTTTTAATTTCCTATATATATATATCATATTATACTTTAATGTATATGGATACGTGTAAGTGTGCAGCTATTTTTTACATTTATTATTGAACAGTTCAATGAAAATATGTATGTTATTCATTTTATAAAAATATGTAAACAACAAATTGTAAATACTTGCATTTTTTTAATTTAAGTTGCCACTGTTAACACAGTATGCTGCTTAAGCCTTTCAAGATCATGCAGCGCTGCCAACACATTGGTAAAATGGTACAAAACAACATGTGTTATCGATATTTCCAACAAATGCAACAACGAAAAGAAAAAACTTGCTCACAATACTCCCAAAACTAGCATTGGGAAACAACAACATAAAGCAATATTTTTATAAAAGCAAATATATAAT
>JBAMBR010002611.1:0-21153 GCA_037044475.1 Zaprionus obscuricornis | reverse complement strand
AAAATTTAAGAACATTTAAGAGAAGGTGCCTTATCGCGTCATTTTTCTAAGTTTTTCTGACTCTTCCACCGCATTATGTAGAGAATATACACTCTGTGAGTTGCAACTTAAAGAAACATGCGAAAGTCTGTTGATTAACCTATTAGGAGCTAGAGCTGTTTAGAACCAAAAATTTGTTCATTCCATTATTTAGTATTAGTGAATGGACAATAAAATATAACATATAAATCAGTTTTTTTAGAAAATGAAAAAACCATTTCCTTGAAAAACGGTTTTAAATATCCTGTCTGTTTGCAGTAAAGGTCTTTTGAAAAAGACTATTTTTCTGTACCTGGTTGAGTACAGTGGTTTCAAATGGGTGAAAACTATATTTGAATTGAATGTCAGTACTTGAGATAAGCTGCGTATATCTATCATTAAATGTATAAAATTTTGTATATAAAATGTATAAATTTTTCTCTGCATTTGAACTAATGATAATTTGGATTATTAATTAAATTATATGAATTCTCTTCAAAGATATCGCCACATAATTATAGGAAATATAAAAATCCACAATGCACATACACACCCTGCCAAACCAACTCACATATAAGTATATAATTTTCTACACACATTACAGTTGTTGCTAATTATTTAGTGTATTGATTAATTAACATAATTTGAGGCTTGTTTATATGTCAGACCGAAACAAGGAAAACAAATATACGTCCCATATTTGTGAGTATTCATGAGTATTTGTGACTATTTCTGTACTTATGTATTGAGTATCACGAATCAACGACCCCATAAAAATATCCAAAAAATGATTGCTGATTTAAGATTTAAGTGAATTTTAATAAAATTAGTTTGATCTGTTTATTAGATGGTTTATTAAATATCTTGGCATACAATAACGGCAACGATCACCACCTCATTCGAAATCAAAATTGATCAATTTGCAAATACTTTATAAATATATCGTACATTTTTTTTTTTAGTTTTCTTGTTAATTTTCACGTTTCATTTCATTTATAGCATTTGATTTTAACATTTTACACTTATTAACAAATATCACATAGATATTCTAGCTTAGCTCTATTCACTTAATTTCGTCTAGTTTTATAAAACTAGGTCGAACATTAGATTGATTTTTATCAATCAATCTCCTAATGATTTTCAATTGAGGTAACTAACCTAACCTCTCTGCTATCATTTTCGATCATGTATTGTCATAGTCGTATAATAAGTATGCTGTTGTACTTATGTTTTGGTATTTTAGTTTGAGCAAATTATAATAAAACAATAAAATATTAGGTTCCTTTAATACTAGACGATAGATTGTGGATAAAGTTGGCATGTATGCATCCATTTTTTAGTAGATATATACAAACATCTTTTATTATCATCACCATATTTTTTATTCACCTTCATCCCCACTTCCATCGTCATGTTCTTTTTTGTGACACTTTCATTATTTGTATACCCTTGAAATGAGTATAATAATTTTCGTTGCAGTAAAACCTATAAATTATTTACATTTCTGATCAGCAGATCATATGTTTCAATCTCCATGACATTTTTCATTGAAGCTTCTTGTTGATGCGTGCTGCAGCATATTGGAATATTATATAAAATATAGTTACCTTAGAAAGGCTTTTTAAAAAGTTAACTCTTTCCATAATTTTTTTTAAGATGTCTAGTAAAATCTTACAGTATTTTAGTTTAGTAAGGTCTAAGAAGTAAGCCATGATAAATACCAATTATGATTTATATCGGACAACTATACTTTTTAAGAAAAACTTTTAGCTTGCAAGGGTATAAAATCTTCTGCAAGTCGAATATACCTTTTCTTTTTCGTATATACAGTATAATTCACATTGATATCTCGAGTCGATTGCAGAGATTTTGGTAGGAGCTATCTTAAAAATGCAATTAATTTTTTTCATACAAATTAAGCAATAAAAGTAGAAAAAAAGAATAAATTAAGCCAGCTATCTTCCCGATGCAACTAAACATCGAGGCGTCTAAGCGAATTATACAGTATTATACGAATTATACATTTCTTGTTTGTCCTAGTTTTTACAATAACTTTTTATAAAAATACTTTGCTTTTTGTTTGTTATTATAAGGTTATATGTGTGTAGAAGTGTGTGTGTGTGTATGTTTAGAAGCGAAGTTAAAAATGAGATCTTTTATATTCCAAAACAAAACAAAAAGAAATATTGTAGTTACATAAATGATAAAAATAATAGTAGCTATAATAATAATAATAATAATAATAATAATTATAATTTGTGTTAGATAGAAGAAAAGATAAAACTAACGAAAAATAAACACAGAAATAGGTAATAATTATAGGTTTGCTTTTTTTCTCTACATAACATTTTTGATCTGTTTTGTTTTGTTTCTCATCTTTATCGCTAGACCTTGTCGTCAAAGTTCAAGACGGGCCTATAGGAACGTTGTTTGGCTTGAAGATGTCTTATATAGAAGTACATGAGTCCAATAACTAGGACAAGTACAACGATTATGACATGATAGTAATGATCATTGATATTGTTTGGCGGATTCAATACTTCGACTATATTGGAAAAATCTTGACAAGGTGCATGACTTGTGGTTTTTATACCATCGCCTAGTTTAGCATTTGTCTGTTCGATAGTGCTAGTAGGGCTAGAATGGGTTGTGCTGCTTGTTAGCGGCATAAGTGGCAAATCTGTATCTTCTATTGATTCACTTTTATTTATCTGCTCTCGTTGTTCGTGCTGGTAGCCATAGCCATCATCATAGTTGGACGGCATTTCATGTGGCATTGGTTCACTTTTAGGCCAACACACTGGGCAACAGCTCCCCTTAAGATTCACTTGACGTTCGCTTGGGCAATGAATGCTGCCACAGAAGGGAATCACACATTTCGGTTCACCACGGACACATTCACACTGATAGCAACCATCTTCCCAACTTTCTCCGTCCTTGAAAAACTTGTTCAGATTCTTTGATTCACATATGGCATTTTGACTTGCCTCATCGCAGCTCTGGTGGCAAATTCTTGTCCCCGAATTGCACATACAACGTTGACAGCTTTGCAGCCAATAGTATTCGGTATCGCGTAGTTCAGTGCAATTCGGTTCCTTTTTGCACTCATATCGACCGCAACATTCTCCGGGTGTATTCATTGCCTCTGGCTCCAATTCAACAACCACTTCACCATCATCGATGTTGCAGTCGGGTATGTAACATGTTTTGCAGATACATTTCTTGGACAGACAGCATTGGGCGAAGACCTCGTCAGTTATCAAACTGTTATTATGGCTGGAGTTTTCGTTGCTACCACTTGTAATTGTTGTAGTTGTTGCCGTTCCTGCGTTACTAGATACCACACTCGACCTAATGAGATCCACAGCATTGATTTCACGTAGTATCTCACGTATAGCGCTATCTTTCGGGCACTGCATTTCGGCATCCGGCGGACAGTCTACCGAATCGCATAGCAATGGGATTGGTTCCAAATCCAGGACTGTAAGAAAAAAATGAAACAAATACAAATATTGAATATAATAATATTGAATAATTGGACATTACAATGTTTTCAGTTCAACTGTTATACTCTTATACCATGTACAAAAAAAATATAACCTTAATGTCTTGACTAAATGGTAAAAATTTGGTAATATATCGTCCTAATCATCGATTGATTGATCCAATCGTAATAGAGAATTTTCACACTTTAATTTCATGTGCTTGCTTTAAAAATTAGCGTAGAACTTCGCAGCTTTCCTCAAATTAAATTGAGTCGACAATCTTTGTATGTATGTGTGTACTGCGGTACGTCTGTGTGTACCTGTCATTTTTATTGACAAAACCTTTCACCAAACTCTGGAATTTACCTTTTCAACTCAGCCGCACTTTTGTTTACCAATTGGGCTTGACAGTTGAAAAGAAACTTTGCGGTTTCTTTTGAATCCAAGTTAATTTGTCATTTTCACTCGCCCATATAATGGGAATTTGTTCAGCTTCATCTTATTCCTTACTCTTATACCCGGACTTCATTGAAAATGAATATATTATGCCTGTAGAAACGAATGTATCTATTAGGCTATATTTATTTAATATAATGTATATTCTTGATTAGTATAAAAAGTTAAAGTAAAAATGATTGAATGAAATCTACTGCCTAGTGTAACAGTAACATTAACACAGGTATATGTAGTTGGCCCAAGTGAACCGAAATAACTGGTTGAGTAATTGTTAGATGCAGGGTATTATACAATGCACTTGACTTTAATTTATCATCCCTTCACTTTTTATACCTTTGCAAGGGTTTATTAATTTGCCCAAGAGCTTATAATGTTCAGGAGGTAATTTTCATAAAGTATAGTTAGTATTTATCAGAGCCAGTGGAGTCGATTGAGACATGTCATTCTGTTCATCTGGTTCAAACTGAATTGGTCTCTTTAATTTTTGTTGAACAGTAGGCGGTATATAAGTTAAAATGAGCCGAATCGGTCAACTACGGTCAACTACTTATATAAGTAGCTATCTGAGGTGAGAAATAGAGTCGACTTATTATACCCGGTGCCCATTGGGTACCAAGGGTATATTGACTTTGTGACAGCAGCAAATGTATGTAACACACATAAGGAGGCGTGGCCGGCCACGCCCCCCACCGCCTCCACAAATCGATCAAAACCATTTTGAATACTCCACTCCACCCACACCCACCCAAGCTACATGACACTGGTACATAGTTAGAATATGTTTAAATGAACGTTGTATAAAAATTTGCTTCAGATCGGATAATTAACATGGAAGCTTTACGCCTCTCAAATTTTGGAATTTGAAATGAAACCGAAATTTTGGAAGAAGTTTCGCCTACCAATAATGAAAGTGACGAAAATGATGACGCCGAAGGGAAAGAAACTTTAACAAACATACAAGCCAGAGCTTTAATACCACAACTAAGACGTTATTTTTCAAGCCATAATGTGCCAAATAGTGTTTTCGACAACTTAATATGTTTAGAAAACTCTATAGAAAAAATCTGAGAAAAAACATAAAGCATTCAAAAATTACAAATTTCTCTAAATTTTGAATTTTCGTTATTTTAATTTTATGTTTCATGTTTAATTTGCATTTAATATATAAGATGTACAAATGAATGTACTTATGTTCATTTATAAAGAAAACAATAAAGAAAAATGTAAACATAATCTAAAATATAAAAGCCCTGTTCATTCAAATTTTTCTTTTTTAAGCCTCGTTAAATGGAAACCTCGATAATTTGAAATCCCCCGTAATTCGTAAAAAATGTGATTCCCGTGCTATTACGAATTATCGGGATTCGACTGTAAATTTATTCAAAATTTATAATTTTTAATTATTTTACGAAAATGTATTAATGTTAATAAATATATATATGTTGGAATTAACTTAAAAATGGTGAGTGCGTAGCACGAGCATAATAAATATATAATGTTTAAATTTATATAATAGAAATTACTTAAAATAAATATATATATAAATAAATGTATATAGTAAAATTAATTTAAAATTGGCGAGTGCAAAGCACGACCAAAATAAATATATAATGTATAAGTGTATATAATATAATTAACGTAAAATTGACGAGTGCGTACCACGAGGTTTCTAAATATTTAATTAATGGCCTAATTAGCAATTTTGGAAAACTTAGAACTTACAATTATGTGCGAATTCGGTCAAAATCGGATCATAATTTTGGAAGTTATGCAACCTTCAATTCTGTGGGTACCGGGTATTATATAGTCGAGCATACTCGACTATAGCTTTCCTACTTGTTTTTATTAAAGCTATACGGGTCCTACTTACAGGATTAAGCTCTTGATTTGTGTTTGCGTCTTTTGAATTCGGTCAAAATCTGACCATTATTATATATCTACAATGTTACAAATTGAGTCTTCGCTTAAAAAACACCAAAATAACTTGCCTAACCATTGCTTGTATGTTTTAACTTAATTTTATACAGTTGAATTGGTATAGTAATTTTTTGTCCATTATTTGAAGCGCACGAGAGACAAAAGTCATATTGATTTAAGAGGTATGTGCTTTATATTATTTGAAAAACTATGCGGTGAAAATACGATTTGAATTCAATAATGGCCTGTAAGGGTAAGAAATCTTCGGCGTACCAATAACAAGATTTTATTTATTTTTTTATTCTCGGTTCCCATTGGGTATCAAGAGTATATTGACTTTGTGACAACAGCAAATGTATGTAACACCCATAAGGAGGCGTGGCCAACCCCAGGACCTCTGGAGCAATGCCGAGTCGATTGGACTATGTACGTCTGGACGTCCATATGAACACACAGATCTCAGAGACTACAAGCGCTAGAGACTTGCAAATTGCTTGTATTAGCTGCAAGCAGATAAAGTTTATTTTGAATTTTTGACACGTCCCCCACCGCCTCCACAATTCGATGAAAACCATTTTCAACACTCCACTGCAACCACACCCAGCCAAGCTACATCTTCTCACATTTGGGAAGTGTGTAGCTTAAAATTGGCAAGTGCGCAGCACGAGCTAAATAAATATATAAATATATAATATATCTTTGGGCACCGGGTATTATATAGTCGAGCATACTCGACTATAGCTTTCTTACTTGTTTTTATTTTATTTTATTTTTTTCATTACAAGATAACAATGAACTTTGCCCTTTAACTGTTCTGCTTCGGACACACGAAAAAAGTAAATAACTGGTATAAAAATCGACTTGATTTGCTCATACCGAATACGTTGGAATATGGAGAGAAAACCAGGAGATTAGACAGTAAATAGTATAAGAAGCGGTAGAATCTCGATGCTTGCACAAATTAAGAACTTTAATTTCGACCCCTACAAATTTGACAAAGTGTGGTTTACTTTGTTTGATGTACAAAAAATGTATGCAGCCGCTTCGTGTCTGGAGTCCTTTATTCGTACCTACCAGCTCTTATATCTTTTCTCTTGTCTTCGTCTCATCGTGTTGTCAGCTTTGAAGGGCCTTAACAAACTTCTTACACTTTATTTAATTAAAATTTCTGCTTTCTTTATATACACATATTTTTCCTTTGTATTTGTCTTGTATAATCATCTCAGGGTATATTCATTTTGGATAAACGTTTCTCAGCCGGAGTTTCTGATAAACTTAAAAAAGTATAAATATAGTATAGGTTACCATTATTAGCCGATTTCATATAGTTTTGTCGTCACGCAGTTTCAAGTCAAACAAGTAGTACCTTTTAATATTAAAACTTAAGTTAAATTTTTTCAATATTTGGTCAGTTTTTAACAATTTGCAAATTTATCTTAGGTTTGAAAGCGCATGATATCTTCGGCTTTCAGAACATAATAATGTTCTTGTATTTTTCTTTTGCATTTTGTTGGTCTCTGTCATCGGAGCTTATCAGCGCACCAGCTTAGACAGTTGGGACAGTTGTTTGCTGCTTTTATTTTTAGTATGGAGTGCGCAATTTGACTTTGAAGTGTAGCGAAATAAGAGAGAGAGAGACGAGTTAGTGAGATAGGGAAGTTCGATTCTGTCAGATTTGACGACTGCCGAGATATACTTTACTTATTACTAAATATGGCGCAATGCATAACTATCTAATTATGAATGGGAATGTTGGAAAGCTATTTAAATAAAAAATTAAATATAAAAATGAATATATAAAATTGCACAGAAGACTAGGACAGAACGACAAAGTCAGGCTGAGTCAGGCTACTCATATAACCTAGATAAAAAGCCGGACTCATCTTTCTCTCTGCCTCCATCTGGCTCTTAAATATGTGTACTTTTAATACCCTTACAAGGGTATATGAATCCAGAAGTCAATTTGTATTAAGCATACATATTCTTGATCAGTATTGAATCGGTAACAATTTTAATTTTAAGATTATATTAAAAGATCTTTATATTGTACTCTGCATATGAGTTAGAATAATAAAATTTTATAATATATCAATCATAAAAAGAATAAATTCAAAATTTTTGATAAAAACTTGGCTTTAACTTGAGAGAACATGAGTTTCTCGGCGTATCAAAGATGACGTTCCTTTCTGTTTTATTTAGTCTTTTTCCACTCGCTTTTTTGTGTGTAAAACATATAAACAGCGTAGAAAGTTTACCATAAAGGCAAAAGTACATATAGAACTGGAGTGTTTTGCATTTTATGCTGCATGAGAAGAACAAACACTAGAGTATTGAAAAGCAATGGGTCGCGGGAAGCCAGTAGGGGGAATGGTTGAGAAACTCTTTAAAGTGAAAATTTTTTCAATAATACAATGACAACATCAGTATTTTCTTTGTGTGTCGGTTTGTTTTGATTTTTATTATATTGTATTTTCTTTTCGCTCAGTGTACCACAAATTTCTTGCCACAAAGGGCACTTCAGCTGAAGCGTTGCAAGGAATTTAAATTGTTAGTTTATCTCCTGACACTGATTGGAAGCACGTTTAAAAACATGTCCGTTCATTCAGCAGGGGCGTAAAGCCAGAAAATACCTGAGAAAAGATTTACGATTGGCATATAACAAGCGACAGTTGTTGTAAGAAAAAGCTCAGTGTGCGACTAAAACGAAAATTACAAAAGTTAATTCTTAGAAATTGAAAATTTTAATGAAAGAAACAACTTTGCTTGAGTTTAACTTCAATCTTTGTTCAAAGGGAATATAAGTTTGTAACTTCAGCATGTAGATTCGGCTTGTCTATATTATATGAGGGTAATCTATTAAAACCAAAAATAATATTTTGATTTTAAACTTTTATTTTTTATTTTGTTGTTTCGATATTTAATTATTCAGTAATTATTATTGGCTAAAATGATTTGGTGGACTTTTAACTAAAGTTAAAAGTTGAAAACAGACTGTTTAAAAAGTTGACCTA
This sequence comes from Zaprionus obscuricornis, assembly GCA_037044475.1. Classification (NCBI taxonomy): domain Eukaryota; kingdom Metazoa; phylum Arthropoda; class Insecta; order Diptera; family Drosophilidae; genus Zaprionus; species Zaprionus obscuricornis. The sequence goes on along the minus strand of JBAMBR010002611.1, from coordinate 12,266 downwards.
ATTAGATTTTATTTTAATTAATTAATTAATTATTTTTTAATCACCTTTGGATGCATCTGTTAAGCTCTTTATCTCCTAACAGAATACAATTCTTTCTAGTATAGTAAATTGAAATCGAATTTTTTATTAACAGTATATAACCTCTGGTCTTTTTGAATTTTACACTTTGTTTTCTATCTTATATTCATAATGTCTCTTTTTCTCTCTTTTACTGGTTTTTCCCATTTTCATCCAATTTCTCATTTTGTCTCTTTATATATATATATATTTTTATATATATATATTTATATATATTTTTCTCATGAGTTTGTAAAGTGTGGAGTGAAGCATGAAAGACTCTATAAAGTATATAGGGGAGCGTGAGGTAAGAAAAAACAGTTTTTTATTGAACGTCCATATTATTCATATGCCAAAAAATGTTTGAGTATTTTGTATACCGTTTTGGAGCTGGAGTTTTAGGCTTTCTCAGAACTTAAAGAAAAACTTAAGTTGTTAAATAACAAATACATAAGAAGTTATAGCGGTGTTAAAAACATGTTTTAAAAATTTATTTTTAAAAGGCCCGTATAATTAAAAAACAAAGTTTTTTTTTTTTTGTAAATTTGTATATTTTATTATTAAATACACAAGTATTTCTACCTTATTGGCAGCTTAACAAGTTGTACCCTAAAAAACTAATAACAATTAATCATATTATGATGTAAATATATCTATTATTATATTTAAATCTACCTGTTAGTTAACAAAATTATATTAGGGACCTAGTTGGAAGGTCCTGTGGATGGTACCTCTTGAGACTTCTCTTTCTTGAAGCATTTCTTAGCTTCCTCGCTAATGAGTTGGGATGAAAATCCATTCTCTGCAAAAATTTACCCGAATGCTTCTGGATAACATCGTCAACCTTGGGGACCTTGAGGTCCTTCTCAATATCTCTCGTTATCTTACTCTTATTTTATTTAAATTTGTTTTAGCTGCAATGCCATTTGGACAACATAGATCTAGATCGGGGTAATGATAGCTTTATAAATATGCACTTTACTGCGTAGGGAGAGCTTACTGGACGGTGCAAGTAGCCACGCCATTTTTTCTGCTTTTGTCATGACAGTTTTTTTTTTTTACCATGGTGGTGTGCATTTTAAAGCACAGCCTTTATATAGAATAACACCAAGGTACTTTTCACTTTGCTTGTGGGTCAATATAAAACCTTGCAGGGTTATGTTTCCGCAGGACAGTGGTCTTGTGGCGAATGTAACGTTTGCACACTTGCTGCTGTTGATACCTATGTTCCATTTCTGGACCCAGGCTTCAAAGGAGCTTCCGTACTGCTGCAGTGCTTCAGTAGCAATGCCAATGCTTACGCTTAGCACTGCAGTATCATCGGCATACGTTGTTATCAATATGTTGTCCTCCTCTAAGCCCGTGACGGAGCTGTGGTTAGGCATGTCCGCTGTGTATATTGTATATAGAGTAGGACCTAGAACGCTGCCCTGAGGTACACCTGCGCTGACAGGGCGCTTTGTTGATTTTACTCCATCAACAACGACACTGAAACTTCTGTCCAGGAGAAAACTTCTGACAAGCTGAAACAACTGTGGGGTAAGTATGTCTCTTAGTTTGTAAAGTAGACCATCATGCCACACTCTATTAAACGCCTGTTTGATGTCCATAAACACCGAAACTGCGTACATCTTGCGCTCCATGGCATCCAGGGCGAGTTGACAACACGGTTGAGTTGTTCCGGAGTGCCGTGCCTTCTTCGGAAACCAAACTGCCACTTTGGAATTCGTCGTGCCACCAATGCGGTTCAGAATAACCCTTTCTGTCATCTTTACCAATGCTGGAAGGAGGCTGATTGGCCGGTATCCATCGACTTCAGTAAGCTGTTTCTCTGGTTTCGGAATCATTGTAATTAGCGGAATAACGCGCTAATTACAATGATTCCGATGCTAAGAAAATACCCCAGCCTATAGCACTATAAATAACAGTGCTTTTTTTGGTAGAAGCTTCAACGTCCTGTTGTCTAAAAGATCCTTTCAGCTCGACTGCTTTTGTGTAATGTCGTTTGTAAAATTAAATGGCATGAATCTATTTTCCAGGCTGTTTGCAAATATTTCAGCCTTTTCTTGGTTGGAGAAACACCATCCACCGGTGGGGTTCTTAATAGGGGCTTTTGGGATTGTTTGTCTCTTCAGGCTACTTGTAAGTCTCCAAAGAGAGTAATTTGTGGATGCATCCGGACTAGCTTCCTCTAGAATCCCATCTATCTTGTCTTGCTTCGCTCTTGTAAGGGCTTTTTGAACACGTTTGTAGATTTGGTAGACATGTAAATCTCTCGTTCTTACATATTTTTTCGGACTCTTCTTTTTATGCTCAGGTGCGCGGCAACATTTGGGGGTAGCGTAGTTTGACGACGTTGACTTTGAATGCATGAGGTTGCTGGTGCCGAAAAGGATGCAGCCAGGGATATATTATGCATAAAAATATAGATTGCATCGTCTATATCTTCTGGGCTATTCATATTCAGGTCTATCCTGCTCTCTAGATCTGTTCTAAAGACCTCACTTCCACAGCCATGTGGGAGAATATACTGCTTCCTCTGTTTGATCTGTGGTGTTTGATGTAGATCTGCTATTACTGGTAAGTGGTCCGAAGAAAGCTCATGTGAAAGTTGAATAGATAGCTTGTTGGATGCGAGACTTGTTGGTCTCCTGTAGCAAGAATTTGGCATGTGCTGCTTGTTATGGTGTCTTGCAATCTCCTTCCTCGACTGCATGATCTTAGTTTGCCCTATCATTGATGTTTGGCATTGAAATCTCCGCCTGCAATGAACCTATTACCCAAGACCGCAAGCAGCTAGTCAAAGTCAGCCTTACTCTAAGGTTCACTGGGAGAAAGGTAAAGGGAGGAAACTTTGATGCATCCACCGTTCGTCATGATATTGACACTAGCTGCTTGTAACTTCATCCATGAAATGGGCTCAGTCTGGGAGTGTGAAATACTTGAGTGAATTAGCACAGCAGCGCCACTCTTTGAGGTGCCACTGGGGTGATTAGTAGGTATATTTTTTGTCCAGGACGCATATGCGTTTCAGTTATAAGCACTATGTCGATTTTGTTGGCACAAAGGAAAGGTCGAAGCTCTTCAACCTTGTTGATTAATCCTCGTGCGTTCCACAATCCGATTTTTTGTCGTATATCATTTTGATAAAGTTTTTGTACAAGGCTCTGTTTGTTTCCATCGTTTCCTGAATAAGTTTGAACATTTGATCCAATCTGGAGTTTATGTCAGAATGCTGAATCTGTCATCTTGTATAGGATTTTCATTAGCATTACGAGATCGAGAGACGCCTGGTTTAACTGATACATGTTCCTCACCATTTGATTTTACCAAATCAGCATATGAGAACCCACTCCTAACGGCAGCGTGTGGGATAAATTGTGCTGTTGTGCCATGTCTTTGATTATTCCTGCTCTGCAGTCCATTTACTGGTAGCCTTGCCTCTGGCTTTAGTTTTTTGCTCAGACCAATTCTGACCTGACAGCCCTTAAAGCTTGTCATATGATCCTCACCACAGTTGGCATATATGTACTTCTCGTTGGAATTGGCTACACACACTTTGGAGTTGGTTTCGTGATCGCCTGAGCATTTACCACAGACAGGCTTTTTAAAGCAGTAATTGCGTGTTTGCCCGAAACCTTGGCATCTATAGCATTGCACCAGCTCTTTGTTGGGTCTAGCTTTGGTAGCTCTATGATGACCTATTTGAGTTATTGTAAGTGCCTCTGCAATATTTGGGGTATTCATCAGGTTAACGTAGAACATATTTTGTCTTGTTTTAAAGTTGACAGATTCTTCATCATCATTCTCATTGACTGGAATGTTGGGCCAGTCTGGCTTTCTTGAGCAATAAATGTTGAGAACTGTAAAGCCTTTGTCAGCAAAGGTGCGCTCAATTATTTCTTTTGGCACGTTAGGGTGAATATCTTTTAAAACCAGTCTGGGTTTGTTTTCCCTTAGCTGATGATGCCGGAACTCGCAGTTTTGTGTGGATAGCATGTTGACAACAGCTCGGAATGTACGGGAGTTTGTTGTATATATACGCGAGATTCCAAACTTGGATGTGTGAATGTCGTACTCGTCAGGCATAGCCACAGTTTTGAGGGCCTGCTCCAGTTTTGTCATTTTGTTAACATGCGGCACACAGATGGCCGGAGGCTTAGGTGTTGTGTTTTTCTGCAGTTCATGTTCAGATTTAGTTTGCTGGTTAGCTTTTTCTTGCTCTTGCTGGTATGCATCGTCCAGCTCCATAACAGCAACTAGTTCTTCAGCTAAGGCTGCAATTATTTTGTTATTTTGAAGACCAGCCGCGGATGTTGTGGCCGATGAAAGTCCTTTAATAATATTGATAGTTGGCTTCGCTATTTTCGTATTGTTTTTGTTGCCTTGTCAGATTTTTTTTTTTGGTTCTTGCAAAGGGACATCATCTGAGCTTGAAATGAACAACCTTTTACCGAAAGTAGATTAACAGCGGAGCTTGATGCACTCGTAGAAATTTGCGCTGAACATATTGCTCTAGCCTGCCTTTTAGAAGGCAGTGAGTAGGGAGGCAAGGCTCCATTCATTTAGAGGATTGCAATATTTGACTGAGCAAATATACAATTGCCTATCATAAATAAAGGATTCGTCATAAAATAAGCTCAAACTCCAAAGCACGTGGCTGTAGCAGAGTGCTAGCGCTGCGCCACCACACCACAATTACCCTAATTTTTCCTAAAAAAAAAATTAGTGTATCGATTTTCCATACTGTGTTTTTAATTTGTACAGGCCTATACTGTCGCTATTTAATTGCATATCATAGAAACGGTAAATGTTTTTATAAATTTCTTTTTATAATGAAAGTCAGTATAATGAATAAAATAATAACATAAATTACTAGTTAATAAAAAATTAGTTCGGTGGTCAAAATTGATGTTTTGTAAAAGAAGAAATATTGAAGAAATATTGAAATAAAGCAAGTTTACCATTTTACTCGGAAGCACACTGACGAATTTTAAAATTTTACCCGGTCAAATGACTGACTGAAAACAACGAACTATAATCTATCTTTTATTTAATATAATATGGCTTCATTTTTGCGATATTAACCATGATTCATTCGTTTTCTGTTCTTTCTTACATCATATATTTACCCCTATATATTTTTAATCAGCTTCAGCAAAGCAGTCCCTACTCTGCATTTCTGTTTAGCTAATAAAACCATTACTCTGAGTTGTATATAACTTAAAGGGAGCAGGAGCGCCCCCTGTATTCGTTTTAATTTACAAATGAAATCTGCGGTGAACCGAAGATAACTTTATTTTCTTGCTTTCTGCTTTTTTTTTTGCTTTTGCTTTGGCCTGGAATCCTTTTTTCTGTGTGCGTATGTAAGTTTTCCTACCTTAGCTAAATGGAATTCAATCAGGCTAATAGCTATTAGAAAAAGAGATTTAATCGTGATTTTGAAATATGACTTGTATACAATATAAGTTTAGTTATATATTAAACTTGTGTCGAGAATGTTGTATCGGTGGTTAATGAACGGAATATTATGTGGCATATACAAGCTGAGTCGATTCATGGGTTTAGTGGTTTCCACAATGGCAAAATTGAAGGATGGTGCAGCACAGCAAAGAGTGAAAGAAAATTACTATTGGCGTCTCTATAGCTACATAATCTTCTTCTTTCTGCTCTTCTATTCACCCTACGCATTCTATACAATTTATACCCGCATGGCATTTTTAAGACAGAATCGTTTGATTTTGATTGTTGGCTGTCATCGTTATGTTTTGCTCATGATGTCGACACTTGCTACACATTATTTGCATGCAACACAACAACGCTGTCTTATTACTACTTTTAATAGACTCTTACAGTATCGCCGCCAATTATTGCAACTGTTGCATACTCCTCAATTGCAGAAGTCAGCGCGAGAGTTGCACACAAGTCGACATGAGTTTACGCTTATTGTGCTATTCATATCCCTCACATGCTCTTCGTGCCATTCCATATTTATACTCATTCATGATCCAATGGCTAAGCGCAGTGTAAGATTTTTTTGCAGTGTTATCTTCTTCTACGTATGTCAGTTGAGCCTCCAGCTCTGTTTGTCGCTCTATCTGATGGGCTTGCTATTCATTGCACACCTGTTGCAGCATTGTAATCTTCAGTTGACACGCCTTTTGGCAGATGCTGCTGGATTGCCACAAATGTTGCCATATCATCGAGGCTTTCGTGCGGCACAACAACATTGGCTATCCCTCGAATTTTGCCGTCTCTCACGACTTCACACACATCTCTGGCGCCTTGGAAGGCAGCTTTGTTCGCTACACAGCCTTCAGCTTTTGGCCTTTGTGATTTTTGTGCCCATCGAGTGTATCATACATGCGTTCTTTTCATACTTCGTGCAGTACAGTCGATGGTGGCTGCGAAAAATGGGACATCCAGGAACCTTTAATATTATTGGACTCTTCTTTATATTCGCCCTGTTTGTGCAACTTAGCTTGGTCATTATGCACACGCATCGATTGCATCAAATTGTAAAAACCACGCGTCATATTCTGATTGATGGAACATTGATATTGACACAAGGTTGCGGCAAAGCGCTGAGACAAACGGTAAGCAAAGATTGGAAACAATAATTAAAAGTAAATCTATCAATTGTGATGCCGATATTTTGAAAATCGAAATTTCAATCGGTATTAATTAATAATAAAAAAGCAAAGCAGTCCTTCGCAATTATTTATTTGTAAGTAAATAACATCCATTTGTAATGTATAAAAATATGCACATATACTTTTAGCTGGACCTCTATGGAGTCAAACTGCAGCACTGTGAAAGAATCTTCAAGCTATCCGCCTGTGGACTCTTCGAGCTGAACAATGCCCTCTTATTTGGCATAGTGCAAACAATAATAATCTGCATAACGATACTTATACAATTTGATAAGATCATTAACAGATAAGGGTGTCAGCGAATTACAATAATGTTTGTTCCGACCATATAGTACAATATGCATATGTGTATTATGAAGATACGGTATAAGCATATACTGCATTACATTTCAAAAGTAAATATTTAACAATTAAGAGAAGTAAGAAATAACACAGCAATAACAACAAAAAAAAATATAAATATAATAAAAATTGAGTCTTACGTGTCGTTGCACCGGTCACATTCTGTTCATTAATTCCGGTAAATATTATCAGGTAAATTGTTAGCATACGGTGCATGCACCTGAACTTCTCCATGTCCACCATGTTATCGATAAATTTGTGTCTTATGGCTTGTCTGCTTTTCCGCTGTTATGACCTTCAGAGTCGGACACAACAAATCATAAAAGAATTCGAATAATTTTTTCTGTTTTATTGCAAAATCAAAACCAATTAAATTTAGTCTTTTATGAACTGAAATGAAAAAATAAACAAAAAAAAAAACGAGAACAAAAATTAAAAAGAATGAAATAAAAAAAAAAAACATATTGTCAACACAGACAAATTTCAGCGAGTGCAGACGTGTAATTAGTTCTCTTTGTGCTCCGGAAGACAATCAATTAATTAATAATAAAACAAAAACCCGGTATAAATCAAACAAACGGCGAAAAGACGCTTAGTGCGATGAAAAGTCGCAACTTACTTTTATTTTGTGTTTAAAACTAGTGCACTTTTGTAACTAATAATAATACACATATAAAATCAACATAAACACCAAATAAGGTGATGAACCAAAGCGAAGTTCGGTCGCAGCGCCAACGTACGCAAGACGAGCGTCGGCGCTCTCTTAGCAATGCATACTTCTCTTTCGTGTCGACAGACGAAGTAGCAACAACAAAAGCTTCTGCAGCAGCCGATCGACCGCGAGCGTTAACCCCAACACCGTCAAACGAACTCAAGCCTACTCTCAACGAAAGGGCGTGCTCTCTCTCTCCGTCTATGTTACCGACAGCGCAAAGCGAGGTAAGCGATAATTGCGTTTCCCCCCTTCCTTGCTTTGCCTCGCCTCAACTGCTCACATGCCTGGCCACGGTCACTAGCACAGTGACGTCATTAGCAACTGTAAATGCAATGACAACAACAACAACATCAGTTTCGTCTGTATGCCCGATACCGTCGATCGTTCTACCTGCTGTGTCAGCTGAGTTAGCAACTGCAGCCAGCGCAGCACTGACAAACGCACCGAATAAAAAACAAGGTTCGGCCATACAGACTGGCATGCATCGCTACGTAAACATTAAAAGAAAACAAAGTCCACAAGGTTCGAAAATGGGTAACGTTGCAAAAATCAATCGGGCATCCTCCAATCAAGGAACTGTGCAGAGCCCTAATACATCAAACAGATTCGAAATTTTGGCTGACACCTCCAACGAAATGCCTTCTACAGTCACGGATGCGGACAAAAGGAAAGCAAAGCCGCCTCCGCTATTCATCAGAGAGAAAAATTCTAACAGCCTCGTGAACTTAATAATCGACCTTATTGGTAAAGATAGCTTCCACGTAATTCCCTTGACTAAAGGAGACATTCATGAAACAAAGGTTCAAGTGAAAAGCGAAGAAAACTTCAGAAAATTGACGGAGCTCCTAAACGCCAAGAAAAAAAGCTACTATACCTATCAGCTAAAAAGTAGTAAAGGACAACAAGTGGTCATAAAAGGCATCGAACCAGAAGTTAACACTACTGAAGTAGAACAGGCACTAAAAGATAAAGGTTTTAACGTAAAAACCGTTATAAATATTCGCAACAGAAGCAAACAACCGCAACCTCTCTTCAAAGTGGAACTAGTCCCTGACTCCAAGGCCCTCAAGAATAACGAAGTGCATCCCATCTACAAACTCCAGTTCTTACTGCATCGTAGAATTACAGTCGAAGAGCCGCACAAACGTAATGGCCCGGTCCAGTGCGCAAACTGCCAAGAATATGGACACACCAAATCTTACTGCACACTCCGCTCTGTATGCGTAGCTTGCGGAGGACTGCATACATCGGCTGAATGTAAAGCACAAAAGGACCCAACCACTAAAAAATGTAGTAACTGCGGAGGAAACCACACCGCAAACTACAGAGGCTGCCCAGTATATAAGGAGTTAAAGAGTCGGCTCAACCAACGTGTCGTAACAGCGCGATCCCACAACGCACCATTAGTACCTCCCAAACACACGCCTGAAGTTTCCTTTTCGCCAGCAGCCAAGTCTTCACTCGGCAGTTCCAACATAACCAAAAACGTAAGCTTTGCAAGCGTTATAAAATCGAACCAGGCGAGCCCTGCCTACAATGTCCAATCACCACATACAGTCCCTTACCAACCCGCAGAGCACAAAGAATATAACATGGAAACGATGATACTCAGACTACAACAAAGCATGGAGGAATTTATTGCTTTTATGCGAACAACCATGCAAAGTCTGATGACAAATCAAAATATTTTGATTCAGTTGCTACAAAAAACAATATCAAAATAATCAATGGCTCCCCTACGCATTGCACTATGGAATGCCAACGGCGTTCCCCGACACAAAATTGAGTTAACACAATTCATGTATGACAATGAAATCGACGTAATGTTACTTGCAGAAACCCACCTTACCAACAAATACAATTTCCAAATCCGAGGGTATTTGTTTTACAGTACAAACCATCCTGACGGAAAGGCCCATGGAGGCACTGGAATACTGATTAAAAATCGCATTAAACACCACTTCCACAATGCGTTTGCAACTAGCTATCTGCAAGCCACATCTATCAACATACAGATGGGTTGCCACAATATAACTCTAGCCGCGGTATACTGTCCTCCTCGCTTTACGATATCCGAAGCCCAATTTATTGACTACTTCAACTCGCTAGGCAAGTACTTTATAGCAGCAGGAGACTATAACGCTAAGCACACACACTGGGGATCTCGCCTCGTGTCCCCGAAAGGAAGACAGCTGTATCAAGCAATTATAAGACCTAGCAATAAACTTGACTGCGTTTCCCCTGGTTCACCTACTCACTGGCCTAGTGATCCCAGAAAACTGCCTGACTTGATTGACTTCGCAGTTACAAAAAACATCCCACGAAATCTGATTAGCGCCTGTTCTCTCTCGGATCTATCATCAGACCACTCGCCTGTGCTCTTTATGCTAAACCAACAGCCAGTTAGTAATGACAACCCCGTCATGTTAACTTCTAACAGCACAAACTGGCTCAAATTCAAAAAATACATAAGTTCGCACATTGAACTTACACCACGGCTAACCGACGAAGATGACATCAACAGAGCCGTATACAATCTCGAGTCAGTTTTGGTTTCAGCGGCTCGAATCGCAACACCACGTAGGCAAAATATAACACACATCACAAAGCACACGAATGCAGAAATAGAGCAGCTAGTTCTGGCAAAGCGTCGCTCCCGACGCGAATGGCAACTACATCGGTCGCCGTCTGCAAAGCAAAAGTTAAAAGAAGCCTCACGTCGACTCACCCAGGCTCTACGACAAGAAGAAGACAGATCTCAACAGCGATATATAGAGCAACTATCTCCAACCAGCTCAAAATTCCCACTTTGGAAAGCTCGCTCAACACTGAGCTCACCAACAGTAACGGTTACGCCAATAAGGACCCCTGCAGGTTGCTGGGCCCGAAGCGACAAAGACCGAGCTGACACATTCGCTGCCCACCTTCAAAATGTCTTCCAGCCAAATCCAGTAACAAACCTGCCTAATATACGTTTGCAAACAGAAGTGGACTTTCCTATTGCCGAACCAATTGAATTTCGAGTATGTGAAGTCATAAAAATTATAAAAGAGCAGCTTCAACCGCGTAAATCTCCGGGCTGCGATCTAATAACTCCAAAAATGCTTATTGAGCTCCCACTATGTGCTGTTGGTACTATATGCCAACTCTTCAACGCGATGACAAGAATCGGCTGCTTCCCGAAGAGGTGGAAAAAGTCAATCATCATAATGATACCAAAGCCAGGAAAAGATCACACGCTCACCTCCTCATACAGACCAATAAGCCTACTTTCGTGTCTAGCAAAACTCTTTGAGAAATGCCTTCTAACCCGCATCATACCATACTTAAGAAGACACAATAGTATCCCAGCACATCAATTCGGTTTTCGCGAAAAACATGGAACTATTGAACAGGTGAACCGCATAACATCGGAAATTAGAACAGCGTTCGAGAATAGGGAGTACTGCACTGCGGTATTTTTGGACGTCGCTCAAGCTTTCGACAGAGTATGGCTTGACGGCCTAATGCACAAAATCAAAATAATGCTCCCTAATAACACGCACAAGCTCATGAAGTCATATCTTTACAATAGGATATTTGTAGTGAGATGCAATACCGTCATGTCAGCTGAACATTATATCGAAGCTGGTGTCCCTCAAGGTAGCGTTCTAGGGCCGACATTATATCTACTCTACACTTCTGATATCCCTACGAGTAGACAACTGACTATGTCTACGTTTGCCGACGACACCGCGATCCTTAGCCGATCTAAATCTCCACAACAAGCTTCAGCGCAGCTTGCGACCCATCTAGACGCAGTAGAGAAATGGCTCTCAGACTGGCGTATAAAAGTAAATGAGCAAAAATGTAAACATGTAACTTTTACCTTAAATAGACGAAATTGTCCCAACCTTACACTAAACAACACCGTGCTCACTCAATCAGATGAAGTAACGTATCTCGGCGTACATCTCGACAGACGGCTTACCTGGCGCACGCACATTGAAGCTAAACGAACCCACCTAAGGCTGAAGGCAAACAGTCTGCATTGGCTTATAAACTCCCGCTCTCCCCTTAGTCTGGATTACAAGGTCCTACTCTACAACTCCGTTCTGAAACCAACCTCGACTTATGGCTCTCAGTTATGGGGGAGCGCCAGCAACAGCAACGTAGAGATCGTGCAGAGAGCCCAAGCAAAGATCCTGAGGACTATCACCGGGGCACCGTGGTACGTTCGGACTAAAAACATTCAGAGAGACTTGAACATACTTCCCGTCCGAGATGAAATAGCACAACACACGGAAAAGTACTCCATCAAGCAGTCGACCCATCCAAATCACCTCGCTAGAGCACTAACGTTAGTATGCAGCCGTTCCCGCCTTCGTCGTAACGACCGCCTAACATAAATACAGTTTAAGAAACTGTTAGAATATTATAGTATTTTTAAGATTTAAACACATTTTGTTAATCCCGTAAGATGAAATTCAAAATATAAAACAAACAGTAAGAAAAAAAAA
>JBAMBR010002610.1:0-16309 GCA_037044475.1 Zaprionus obscuricornis | reverse complement strand
TTGCATATATAATATATTTATATTTAGACAGTAATGGAGAGAAATGTGTTGATTGTTTACTAATAAATATTATTGGAGAAAAAATCCGTATTAACATATTATATTTATTTATTTAATGTATCTCACAACGTTTCAAATATATTCAACAGTTATGAGTTATTGTAAAAGGCGTTTAAGATACGAAAAGCTTCACTATTATATCCTTCAATATGTGGCCTGCCAGTTTGATAACCACACTCTTTAAATAGCTCTACACTTGGACGATGGAACCAATAATTTTTGATGGCATTGGTCGAGTCAAGATTTAGTGTATTCAACTGAAATATGCCAAAGTGAAAGACACGTCCATCCGTCTGAATACTTTGTACGACAATTGGTTTCTGAAGAGGCTCATTTTTGAGATCCGCCATATAATTGTTTTGCACGGGTTGCGGCTACAACAAAAGCCTTAAGCATAGACCTTCCGTAGAATTGAGTCTCTGATATTTCAGAGCCATGTATATTGCCAACAATGCTTTTATCGAAGTACGTCACAATCGTATGAGGATGTGAACAGCTTATTTCCTTGCGTATCGCTTAAGAGAAGGAAAATAAAATAAGCTATAAATTCATTACGATGTATTAAACGTTAACTTACGATAAATATTATCTTCCGTGTAAATATGTTTTTTCTGCATTGAAATTGTGCATTTCATCGGATATAAATCAGGTAATTCACCATCAAATTTACCCTTAACAGCATCTAGCGCACGGGAAGAACTTATAAATTTATCGCCAGTTATTTGAAACCCAAATATATCATTATCCTTCATTAAAGTCGTTTTAAATGGGACATCATCAATTAGTTTCCGACGTACGGTCACAGAACGTCCTGCCAATTTCTCGATTTCAAACAAGAATTTATTTATTAAAAGACGGCTGAAAGGGAGAAAACATTATTGTAACATATTTAACAATGTTTTAAAAATGATACATACTTGCGCCTTTCGAGCGATATTCCATAGAGACGAGGCAGGTTGAAAGCTGGTCGATCGACAAGCTTGATCTTTGGCAGCTTCACTTGTTGGGCATCCAGTAAATGAGAAGAGAATATCGCATTTTGAACACTTCGATCAACAGTCTTGGAAATCTGACCAATAGCGATGTTTTCCTCAATATTTTGTGGAAATTTTTCAATTTCAATGGTATTTGTGAGAACCTGAGCTTGCGGCAATCCTCCAATAAGAACCTTGCTATTGTCAAAGTTATGCGAAACTGTTTTCTGCCAATTGGGATGTGATTCATCTTCAAGAATCGGCTTAGGAGCTGCACCAACAATATTCACTCTGTTTTTACATGGAAATCTAGTTAATTTAAGTCAATTATTTTATTTAATTTTACTTACGATTGTGGCTTGATTTTCGGACTTAACAGTTCGTCAGGCGATTTTATTTGATATCCCAACTTTAATAGTTCCGCAGCAGCTCCGGTTTCTTTTGGAACACGCCTGCCTTGCACTTGCCAATGCTTTTTGAAATGCCATCCAATATGTTGTGCATATAGTTTATTTGTTAAACGCATTTTTGGTTCTTATATGAAGAAATAACACAATATATTGCACACTCAGGTTATGAAATATGTTAGTATGTAACAGCTGATATCGCCGACAAAACTATCGATAAGAATATTAAAAGATATTCGATTCGAGTTTGTTTATATTCGCAGTTACTGCAATAATCGATAATATAAGAGTTGCACTTAATTGTACAGTCCAAAATCGATATAAAAATATATCAACTCTGAAATTAGTGTTCTTGTTTTTATGCTTGGCTAAGGCAAAAGGTTAAATAAAATATTAACCTTATAGAAAAATATAAATTTCGTGAGGTAAGTGATAATAAACTATCAAAAAAGTTTTACTACTTATTAAAAATATAAATATGTTGTTGAAAATTTCAAATACCACATGTGTATGCATACATATTCGTAGATACAGCATACACATGCATACTTCCATACGTATGAATTTATGACATGCAAACATACATACACACATAACCATGTTTGTATACACACAAAATGAAAAGGTACAGAAATTGGTGTTCAATGTGCAAACAAACGGTTTATGTTTGTCAACCCAATGTCGATGTGTACACGCAATATTTGTATTTTTTTCATAATATCGCGTAATCAACCGTCGATTTCTCATATGTACATAGATTGGCAGAATTCCGCGTGTCCCGACACAATAGAATAAAATAACAAAAGAACAACCACCATTTTGAAAAAGACAGCTTAAGCTTTTTTTGAACTCCGTGTATTGGTGGCGCTGCCTCATTTTAGTTAATAACTTGTAGCGCGGAATTATAAATATTTATGAGTTTGTGTAAATTGGAGTGTATCACTTTCACTAGTTTTTATCTGCATATTTAAGAGCAAAGGTATTACATGACAAAATTTACATTTGGTTCAAAAGACAATTATATTTTATTATATTTACACAATATAATTAAACATTTTATTTTATATTTTCAATTTTGTAGGAAATAAGCAAAAATATCGTATCACAAAATGCCACGCTATCGTGAATGGGACTTGGACTGCAAAGTTTATGTTGGAAATTTGGGATCTTCAGCATCAAAATATGAGATTGAAAATGCTTTTAGCAAATATGGCCCACTGCGTAATGTTTGGGTAGCACGTAATCCACCAGGTTTTGCATTTGTTGAATTTGATGATCGGCGCGATGCTGAAGATGCAACTCGAGCCCTCGATGGAACTCGTTGCTGTGGTACACGAATCCGTGTAGAAATGTCTTCGGGACGTTCACGCGACCGTGGTCGTCGCGGTGGTGGCCCTCCTGAGGGAAGCGGAAGTAGCCGCGGAGCTGGAAGATTTAGGTAACTACTTAATTTCAATATCTCTAGATGCTGTACTCAGAAGGAAACTATAGTCCGTCCGTACTAAAAAAAAAAAACAATATAAATATATATAATTTTTTAAAGGATGCTTTTCATATGTATATGCATTTTGCAGTAATGCATTATATATATTTTGCACATACATACCTTATAAGGATAAACAGTATCGTTTCAGCTTTTTTTCTTGGTTTTTGTTTTTTTTTTTCGTTGTAAACAAATTTATAAAAAAAACATTGGCAACTATTATACTTATGTTTAAATTGTCATATTTGAACGAGCGCGTATTCCGGTCATTTAGTATTTCCGAAAACTTTGGTTGTTGTTAAACTCTTGTTAAAATCGACATTTTTACAGGATAAAGCCTTTGACAAGACATTCTTCTACAACATCCTCCCTCCTCAACAACAAGAACAACAACAACAACATCACCTTCACGATTCAAAAACAACTGCTTCTCCACCAAAATCTTCACAACCTCAACCTCGATCAGCAGGGTTCAAATACAACAGCAAGCTTTTCAACTGTAACAAGAAAAATGATAATCCTCGCCGATCCGGTTCTTCAGATGTCTCGTTTAAAAAAAAAAAAAGAACTGAATATCAACATAATAATCGAAGCACTGCAACCACCATTGGTCACAACAACAACACATCACATCTTATGTTTTTTTTTTATAACTATACTTTACTCAATCATCGAATCGTTATGCTCTTCCAAGTCCTTGCCTTCGTATATATTTCCTCGTCATATAAGCTTAACTTTACTCTTAATAATGCTCAATGGGCATTAGAGTAAGCTAAGATCAATTTCATTAACAACAGTATCCGATAATCATAATAATGTGATAAACGCGTGATATATAACTGTGATATAATTTTAATTATTAATAAAGCATGAAAACTAAAAAAGATATAAATATATATATATATATATTTAACAAAAGATATAGTAAACAAAATATGAAATCTTCATCAGTTATCGAAAAACCTAATTTTTAATTCGTAAGTTTTGTTTCGATAATTTATAAAACTTATAATAGTAAAATAGAACTATATTTACATATATATTTTTACGCGAAATATATGAAAAGAATGGATAATATTTCATGCTTCTAACGTATTTAGATCTTTCAGAAAAATACAATGTATATATTTATATAAATCATATATCACAGTAATTGATATATATGTATTTTTCTCGAAATTGCAATAAGTTGATTTTTTTTTTTAAAGCAAAACCTCGAAAGTTGTTTAAAGTAACTTTTTTTAATATATCAGAAATACTTTTTTTTTTTAAACGAAGCAAATATTAGGATTAAAATATATTACACTTTTTCTCTATGTCACACAACGATTAAATTTATCGTTTATGTAGTTTCGGTTTCTTCCTCTCCTCCATTCTAATCGCGTAATAAGACGTTGAAATTATATAAGAATCAAAATTTCTAAATTATTTTTTAGTTTATTTTCTTGTTTTTATTGGTTTATATAGATTAAGAAATATACGTAAATTCTAATTGAAAATTATAATATAATTGTTTTTTATAATAATTTGGCTTTTGTACACAACCTTTTTCAGGTCCCGTTCACCAAAGCGATCCCGCAGTCCCCGAAGCTTCTCCCGTGACCGGAGAAGTCGTTCAGATTCACGTGAACGACATTAAAAACTTTAATTGAAAAAGTTCAGTTATCGCATGCATTAAAAACACAAAAAAAGAAAAAAAAAAACAAAAACCAAGCAAAAATACAATAAGTCGGACAACAAACTTATCTTCTTTTGACAAAACTTTAGAAATTCCTACATTTTCACAAGAAAAACATTTTTATTTTGTATATAACCGTTTGATACAAGAATTAAGAATCGATGTAGCTCTATGGATATAAAAAAAGTAATTTTCATCTGATTTAAGTGAATATTTGTTTTCATAAAGATTAACCATTATTTACCTAATAAATAAGAACAATTACTATGACGTTCAATTTTAAATCATATTTTAATGCGGAATCCTTACATTAACAATGTAATACTTCTAAATGATATACAAATTCCAGATCTGATCAAAAAACTACCAAAAGTCGATCCAATGTGGAATAAAATGAACTTAATCTAGTATTTCGGTGCAATGTTAATACAATAATTAAAACTTGCCCCTTCATCGATTAACCGGAATTGGACAACAAATGAAATAAACTAAATAAATTCGCGTAAAATGGTATGTTTGTCACACTTTATTATGTTTATGAGAGACCTAATGTGCCACTGTACAATATTCTTAGAAGTATTCTTGAATAATAATTTAAACAGGCGGCGCACAATTGTAAAAATATGATGTATACTAAAAGGTACACTTTAAACTTAGTTGAAGACGCAACACAAATTCGTTGCACATTTCGCACTGGATTTTTTCTTTTTTTTTTAATCTTACGTCTAGTCATCATTTATATCCCTCTTTATGAAGAAGGCATGTATGTAGCTAATGAGGCCACGTTAGTAATTGGCGATAGCCTTAACGCATACGGTATGTATTTGATTCTTGGATTTCAGATAATTCGCCCTTAAAATT
The DNA here is from genome assembly GCA_037044475.1 of Zaprionus obscuricornis. NCBI lineage: Eukaryota > Metazoa > Arthropoda > Insecta > Diptera > Drosophilidae > Zaprionus > Zaprionus obscuricornis. Next base: position 10,846 of record JBAMBR010002610.1, on the reverse strand, counting down.
AATATCGATGACAAAATCTAAATCCCGATTATTACGTTCGTTGGGTTTCATTTGGAACGTTCCGTTGATTTCTTCATTTTTCTTAGCTGTCATGTGATCATCTAAATAAAAAACAGTCTGCTTCCAATGTGTATATGTTGAATCAGGCGATGTGCTGAATCCAAGACGCTTATGGCATTTGGTAAATTCAATATTAAAATATGTGACCAAGGCTTGCACAAAATCATTACGTTTTATAGTAAGACTGAACTTTGACGAAAAGTTAAGATCAGCTTTTTGCACTGTGTACAAATCGACTTCCTTCACCATGCATGCCGTGGAGACAACCTGTTTGGGATCGACAACATCTACTAGTGGTTCAGTCACAGCCACTTTACGTATGCAGCTCATATCGAAGCCATATACATCATCCCACCAGTTAATTTTCTCATCCTTATATTGGCGATCCTCAATGGCAGTAATATAAAGTGTGCCCCTATCGGGAAACATCATGCCGTTAGGCTTCAGCCATTTGTCACGTGCATATAATACAGTATCCAACATTGACTCGTAAAACAAACAATACCTAGAATTGAAAATTAAAGTCAAATTATTAAAAAGACTTATTAACGAATTAGTCTACATACCCCATCCATTCAGATATTATAATATCAACCTTTTCGATTCCATTTGGCAACTCAATTTCTTCAATCTTTCCCTTAACAACTGTGATAATATCTTGTAAATTGTTGTCGATAATCACTTGTCGAGCAAATTCAATGATATTTGAACAGTCTACGGCAATCACTTTGGCGGCACCGGCCTTAGCTGCAAACATGGAAAGAATTCCAGTGCCGCATCCGACATCTAAAACAGTCTATAAATGACGAAATTTATATTAATTCACGTTTTATAGTAATGTCGACATCTATACGAGTATGACAAACAAGTAACATATGCACATTTTTCACACTTGTACATACCTTTCCTTGAAAAAGATGCTTATTGTGATACATTGCATTTCGGTATGTGACCGTTCGGACTTCATCTTTCAGCATTTCCTCGTGAATACCAAAATGTGCATAAGAGTCAAAGTAATAGTCTCTCGATGTCATGTCATCAGCCATAAGCATCTTTTTCAAGGAAAGGTATGTACAAGTGTGAAAAATGTGCATATGTTACTTGTTTGTCATAGATGACGACATTACTATAAAACGTGAATTAATATAAATTTCGTCATTTATAGACTGTTTTAGATGTCGGATGCGGCACTGGAATTCTTTCCATGTTTGCAGCTAAGGCCGGTGCCGCCAAAGTGATTGCCGTAGACTGTTCAAATATCATTGAATTTGCTCGACAAGTGATTATCGACAACAATTTGCAAGATATTATCACAGTTGTTAAGGGAAAGATTGAAGAAATTGAGTTGCCAAATGGAATCGAAAAGGTTGATATTATAATATCTGAATGGATGGGGTATGTAGACTAATTCGTTAATAAGTCTTTTTAATAATTTGACTTTAATTTTCAATTCTAGGTATTGTTTGTTTTACGAGTCAATGTTGGATACTGTATTATATGCACGTGACAAATGGCTGAAGCCTAACGGCATGATGTTTCCCGATAGGGGCACACTTTATATTACTGCCATTGAGGATCGCCAATATAAGGATGAGAAAATTAACTGGTGGGATGATGTATATGGCTTCGATATGAGCTGCATACGTAAAGTGGCTGTGACTGAACCACTAGTAGATGTTGTCGATCCCAAACAGGTTGTCTCCACGGCATGCATGGTGAAGGAAGTTGATTTGTACACAGTGCAAAAAGCTGATCTTAACTTTTCGTCAAAGTTCAGTCTTACTATAAAACGTAATGATTTTGTGCAAGCCTTGGTCACATATTTTAATATTGAATTTACCAAATGCCATAAGCGTCTTGGATTCAGCACATCGCCTGATTCAACATATACACATTGGAAGCAGACTGTTTTTTATTTAGATGATCACATGACAGCTAAGAAAAATGAAGAAATCAACGGAACGTTCCAAATGAAACCCAACGAACGTAATAATCGGGATTTAGATTTTGTCATCGATATTAATTTTAAGGGCGAATTATCTGAAATCCAAGAATCAAATACATACCGTATGCGTTAAGGCTATCGCCAATTACTAACGTGGCCTCATTAGCTGCTATACATGCCTTCTTCATAAAGAGGGATATAAATGATGACTAGACGTAAGATTAAAAAAAAAGAAAAAATCCAGTGCGAAATGTGCAACGAATTTGTGTTGCGTCTTCAACTAAGTTTAAAGTGTACCTTTTAGTATACATCATATTTTTACAATTGTGCGCCGCCTGTTTAAATTATTATTCAAGAATACTTCTAAGAATATTGTACAGTGGCACATTAGGTCTCTCATAAACATAATAAAGTGTGACAAACATACCATTTTACGCGAATTTATTTAGTTTATTTCATTTGTTGTCCAATTCCGGTTAATCGATAAAGGGGCAAGTTTTAATTATTGTATTAACATTGCACCGAAATACTAGATTAAGTTCATTTTATTCCACATTGGATCGACTTTTGGTATTTTATTGATCAGATCTGGAATTTGTATATCATTTATTACATTGATAATGTAAGGATTCCGCATTAAAATAAGATTTAAAATTGAACGTCATAGTAATTGTTCTTATTTATTAGGTAAATAATGGTTAATCTTTATGAAAACAAATATTCACTTAAATCAGATGAAAATTACTTTTTTTATATCCATAGAGCTACATCGATTCTTAATTCTTGTATCAAACGGTTATATACAAAATAAAAATGTTTTTCTTGTGAAAATGTAGGAATTTCTAAAGTTTTGTCAAAAGAAGATAAGTTTGTTGTCCGACTTATTGTATTTATATTTGCTTGGTTTTTGTTTTTTTTTTCTTTTTTTGTTTTTTTAATGCATGCGATAACTGAACTTTTTCAATTAAAGTTTTTAATGTCGTTCACGTGAATCTGAACGACTTCTCCGGTCACGGGAGAAGCTTCGGGGACTGCGGGATCGCTTTGGTGAACGGGACCTGAAAAAGGTTGTGTACAAAAGCCAAATTATTATAAAAAAGAATTATATTATAATTTTCAATTAGAATTTACGTATATTTCTTAATCTATATAAACCAATAAAAACAAAATAAACTAAAAAATAATTTAGAAATTTTGATTCTTATATAATTTCAAGGTCTTATTACGCGATTAGAATGGAGAAGAGGAAGAAACCGAAACTACATAAACGATAAATTTAATCGTCGTGTGACATGGAGAAAAAGTGTAATATATTTTAATCCTAATATTTGCTTCGTTTAAAAAAAAAGTATTTCTGATATATTAAAAAAAGTTACTTTAAACAACTTTCGAGGTTTTGCTTTAAAAAAAAAAATCAACTTATTGCAATTTCGAGAAAAATACATATATATCAATTACTGTGATATATGATTTATATAAATATATACATTGTATTTTTCTGAAAGATCTAAATACGTTAGAAGCATGAAATATTATCCATTCTTTTCATATATTTCGCGTAAAAATATATATGTATATATAGTTCTATTTTACTATTATAAGTTTTATAAATTATCGAAACAAAACTTACGAATTAAAGATTAGGTTTTTCGATAACTGATGAAGATTTCATATTTTGTTTACTATATCTTTTGTTAAATATATATATATATTTATAATCTTTTTTAGTTTTCATGCTTTATTAATAATTAAAATTATATCACAGTTATATATCACGCGTTTATCACATTATTATGATTATCGGATACTGTTGTTAATGAAATTGATCTTAGCTTACTCTAATGCCCATTGAGCATTATTAAGAGTAAAGTTAAGCTTATATGACGAGGAAATATATACGAAGGCAAGGACTTGGAAGAGCATAACGATTCGATGATTGAGTAAAGTATAGTTATAAAAAAAAAACATAAGATGTGATGTGTTGTTGTTGTGACCAATGGTGGTTGCAGTGCTTCGATTATTATGTTGATATTCAGTTCTTTTTTTTTTTTAAACGAGACATCTGAAGAACCGGATCGGCGAGGATTATCATTTTTCTTGTTACAGTTGAAAAGCTTGCTGTTGTATTTGAACCCTGCTGATCGAGGTTGAGGTTGTGAAGATTTTGGTGGAGAAGCAGTTGTTTTTGAATCGTGAAGGTGATGTTGTTGTTGTTGTTCTTGTTGTTGAGGAGGGAGGATGTTGTAGAAGAATGTCTTGTCAAAGGCTTTATCCTGTAAAAATGTCGATTTTAACAAGAGTTTAACAACAACCAAAAGTTTTCGGAAATACTAAATGACCGGAATACGCGCTCGTTCAAATATGACAATTTAAACATAAGTATAATAGTTCCAATGTTTTTTTTATAAATTTGTTTATAACGAAAAAAAAAAAAACACAAACCAAGAAAAGAAGCTGAAACGATATTGTTTATCCTTATAAGGTATGTATGTGCAAAATATATATAATGCATTACTGCGAAATGCATGTACATATGAAAAGCATCCTTTAAAAAATTATATATATTTATATTGTTTTTTTTTTTTAGTACGGACGGACTATAGTTTTCTTCTGAGTACAGCATCTAGAGATATTGAAATTAAGTAGTTACCTAAATCTTCCAGCTCCGCGGCTACTTCCGCTTCCCTCAGGAGGGCCACCACCGCGACGACCACGGTCGCGTGAACGTCCCGAAGACATTTCTACACGGATTCGTGTACCACAGCAACGAGTTCCATCGAGGGCTCGAGTTGCATCTTCAGCATCGCGCCGATCATCAAATTCAACAAATGCAAAACCTGGTGGATTACGTGCTACCCAAACATTACGCAGTGGGCCATATTTGCTAAAAGCATTTTCAATCTCATATTTTGATGCTGATGATCCCAAATTTCCAACATAAACTTTGCAGTCCAAGTCCCATTCACGATAGCGTGGCATTTTATGATACGATATTTTTGCTTATTTCCTACAAAATTGAAAATATAAAATAAAATGTTTAATTATATTGTGTAAATATAATAAAATATAATTGTCTTTTGAACCAAATGTAAATTTTGTCATGTAATACCTTTGCTCTTAAATATGCAGATAAAAACTAGTGAAAGTGATACACTCCAATTTACATAAACTCATAAATATTTATAATTCCGCGCTACAAGTTACTAACTAAAATGAGGCAGCGCCACCAATACACGAAGTTCAAAAAAAGCTTAAGCTGTCTTTTTCAAAATGGTGGTTGTTCTTTTGTTATTTTATTCTATTGTGTCGAGACACGCGGCATTCTGCCAATCTATGTACATATGAGAAATCGACGGTTGATTACGCGATATTATGAAAAAAATACAAATATTGCATGTACACATCGACATTGGGTTGACAAACATAAACCGTTTGTTTGCACATTGAACACCAATTTCTGTACCTTTTCATTTTGTGTGTATACAAACATGGTTATGTATGTATGTATGTTTGCATGTCATAAATTCATACGTATGGAAGTATGCATGTGTATGCTGTATCTACGAATATGTATGCATACACATGTGGTATTTGAAATTTTCAACAACATATTCATATTTTTAATAAGTAGTAAAACTTTTTTGACAGTTTATTATCACTTACCTCACGAAATTTATATTTTTCTATAAGGTTAATATTTTATTTAACCTTTTGCTTTAGCCAAGCATAAAAACAAGAACACTAATTTCAGAGTTGATATATTTTTATATCGATTTTGGACTGTACAATTAAGTGCAACTCTTATATTATCGATTATTGCAGTAACTGCGAATAAAAACAAACTCGAAACGAATATCTTTTAACATTCTTATCGATAGTTTTGTCGGCGATATCAGCTGTTACATACTAACATATTTCATAACCTGAGTGTGCAATATATTTTGTTATTTCTTCATATAAGAACCAAAAATGCGTTTAACAAATAAACTATATGCACAACATATTGGATGGCATTTCAAAAAGCATTGGCAAGTGCAAGGCAGGCGTGTTCCAAAAGAAACCGGAGCTGCTGCGGAACTATTAAAGTTGGGATATCAAATAAAATCGCCTGACGAACTGTTAAGTCCGAAAATCAAAGCCACAATCGTAAGTAAAATTAAATAAAATAATTGACTTAAATTAACTAGATTTCCATGTAAAAACAGAGTGAATATTGTTGGTGCAGCTCCTAAGCCGATTCTTGAAGATGAATCACATCCCAATTGGCAGAAAACAGTTTCGCATAACTTTGACAATAGCAAGGTTCTTATTGGAGGATTGCCGCAAGCTCAGGTTCTCACAAATACCATTGAAATTGAAAAATTTCCACAAAATATTGAGGAAAACATCGCTATTGGTCAGATTTCCAAGACTGTTGATAGAAGTGTTCAAAATGCGATATTCTCTTCTCATTTACTGGATGCCCAACAAGTGAAGCTGCCAAAGATCAAGCTTGTCGATCGACCAGCTTTCAACCTGCCTCGTCTCTATGGAATATCGCTCGAAAGACGCAAGTATGTATCACTTTTAAAACATTTTTAATAATGTTACAATAATGTTTTCTCCCTTTCAGCCGTCTTTTAATAAACAAATTCTTGTTTGAAATCGAGAAATTGGCAGGACGTTCTGTGACCGTACGTCGGAAACTAATTGATGATGTCCCATTTAAAACGACGTTAATGAAGGATAATGATATAATTGGGTTTCAAATAACTGGCGATAAATTTATAAGTTCGTCCCGTGCGCTAGATGCTGTTAAGGGTAAATTTGATGGTGAATTACCTGATTTATATCCGATGAAATGCACAATTTCAATGCAGAAAAAACATATTTACACGGAAGATAATATTTATCGTAAGTTAACGTTTAATACATCGTAATGAATTTATAGCTTATTTTATTTTCCTTCTCTTAAGCGATACGCAAGGAAATAAGCTGTTCACATCCTCATACGATTGTGACGTACTTCGATAAAAGCATTGTTGGCAATATACATGGCTCTGAAATATCAGAGACTCAATTCTACGGAAGGTCTATGCTTAAGGCTTTTGTTGTAGCCGCAACCCGTGCAAAACAATTATATGGCGGATCTCAAAATGAGCCTCTTCAGAAACCAATTGTCGTACAAAGTATTCAGACGGATGGACGTGTCTTTCACTTTGGCATATTTCAGTTGAATACACTAAATCTTGACTCGACCAATGCCATCAAAAATTATTGGTTCCATCGTCCAAGTGTAGAGCTATTTAAAGAGTGTGGTTATCAAACTGGCAGGCCACATATTGAAGGATATAATAGTGAAGCTTTTCGTATCTTAAACGCCTTTTACAATAACTCATAACTGTTGAATATATTTGAAACGTTGTGAGATACATTAAATAAATAAATATAATATGTTAATACGGATTTTTTCTCCAATAATATTTATTAGTAAACAATCAACACATTTCTCTCCATTACTGTCTAAATATAAATATATTATATATGCAATGTGAATAGAGACATATAACACAACTGGCATGCACACAAACACTTCAACATTTTTATATATTTCGTTTTGTAGAGGTGTCCACGAAAGTACTTGCATAGTGAGTAAGGTGTTATATGAAGCGAATCCCATAGCAACGCGGCCGGGGTAAATTGTTTTGCATCAATATATTGGTTGCGATAAAATTACGACCTTTTTATTCAGGGTAGTTGAAACGCCATTTACATTCGATTTGAAAGGAGTAAAAAGTACAAAAAGCAAATTCAGTAATATGAGTAAGGCAAGGACACAATCAACCACAAGTTCAAACAACAGTGCAACATCGTCGGAGAACAGTGAGAATCAAAGCGTAGAAGACCATCAAACCGTTTTGGCAGCTACTAACCGAAGTGCTGCATTAACTAGGTAATTTATGGAAGTATTACATTTTAATATGTTATCAAAATTTATGAATGTGAAAATATTTATATAAATTAATCATTAGTATATTTAAGTGTTAAGCTGTTTAAACTATATAATTAATAGACTTTTACAAATATAATATATATTTTTCATAGATATATAAAAAGATTCATCTATAAATTTATAGTATTTTAATATAATTTCATTCAGAGCTAAGACCAGTTGGAAACGCATGAAAGAACTGGCGTCAGAGAAGGAAAAAGAGATTGAAGCGAAACGACCGCCTTGGCGTGCCGTTAGCGTTTCAACTCTATCGAAACCAGACAAAAATGCTTTGCTGCGAGCTAAATTATTGGATGCTTCAAGGTTGGCACTTCAAATTTTCTAGAATTGCATTCTTTTACATACACAAAATTATTTTAATAGACGCTTGAGAGCTGGCAAGGTCAATGCGGCAATTCAAACTGACTTTGTACCAACAAAATTAATGAAGGAAGCCAGCATCGGTGGACAGTATGATCTGATATTGTTAAAGGATGCTGGAGTTCTAACGGATGGTCAATACTCTATAAAAAAAGATCATCAACAGTGTATGATAGTTATAAATGCGATTTGTTTCTAGATACATTTTTGATTAATTTTAGATATATTAACATACTCAATTTCACAAATGACCGATGCTATCTACACCAGCGATGTGTCTACACAAACTCTTTTGCCAAGACCCTTCGATGATGGTAACATCAATTCCTATCAATTGGATCTTAAACACTTTGAAAATAATGAGAAAATGGAGAATCCATTTAATATTCTTCCAATTTTGGATATTAATGATGAAAATTCAAATGCAAAAGGATCACAAGAAGAAATTCATGGTGAAAAATTACGCCCAACCTTAGCTTCATGGCATTTTGATGATGACGTTTTTGATATGGACGTCAAACAACATTTTATACCCTATACAATTGAACCGTTTAAGCCATGGCGTAGTTTCATCCCGTTCCCATTCCATCTACGGGCTAACACATTAATAGGCAAGCAAAAAATCGATTGGTATGCCTTACTTCGATCTATTGATGATTTGGTCCAGGAGTCAAATAATTTGGTAGACAAGCTCGAAGGAATAGTTAACGATCAAAATGCTCAGCGTAGAAATGTGCTTAAAACTTTAGATCAAATACGTAAATTTGATTCGCAAACTTTTCAATTTCCTTCCGATACTTGGCTACCAATAATTGAAAAACAAGAAATTAAATTGCAAACGCTAATGGATACAAAATATTAAGAATTACTGTTATGATATAAACACATTTTTATTCCCTTAAAAATTAAGAACATTTTTAAATTTTCTTCAAAATTTATTAAGTTTTAGTTTAATAATTAAACTCGTACACCAATAACAGAAAAAAGTTAAGATTATTTATATATTTAAAAATCATTTTGGTATGCATAACAGTTGAAATAAGATTTTTACAAAATTAAAAATTATAATTAAAAAAAAATTTTTTTGGTTAGTTTTAATATTGTCCGCTCAAGCTTTTTGCTCTGCTTCACTAAACTTGGATTTTGAATGTTTGTTTTTCTTAGGCAATAATTTCATCAGGATGTTCGTAGCTGATGCACTGTCCAATGGACAAGATACGTAAACTTCTTCACACGGTTTATTGTTTATTTCTTTTCCGTGTTCTAATGCTTCTTTTATTGCAGAACCATCCAATAAATAGTCAACAAGTGAGTTTCTAATGAAGAAAAAAAAACTTGTTAACAATAAGTTCACTTAACAAAAATTAAAAGTGTTGTTTACGGAGTGTCTCGCAAGTCGATCACAGGAAACTTGAATATTTTCAGTTTCTCAAACGCGTAAATAGATTTTTGTAAATTTGAATAACATTGCAAATTGTTAATATTTAAATAAAAATACACACACATACACCTACACATAATATATATACCTTAAGAGATTTTTATTTTTTGATTTTGTTTTTAATATTTTTTTTTTTTTTTAAAAATAGACCACACATTAATTCTCTTGGATTGAACTCGGACTGGCATTATAAACAATTTATATTTAGCCCGATGTTTCATCCCAATAGGACGCAACCAAATTCGACAAATAAACATATTTATAATGAATAAATCTAATGAGAGTGAAAGATACGCATTCTTTTACTTACTCGGACAACATGTGAATGAATTCATCCATTTGATCCGATGCGCCAGCCTTCATATTATTTTCTGTAGATCGTATATAAGTACAGACGGCGCGTTGCATGCAACTTGTCGAGTCAATATTGTTTTGGCCAAGTATGTCATCGATTTTGTTAATCATACTACTTATGGATGCCAAATCATTGTCGTCCTCACCTATATTATTATATATTAATTGTACACTCCCAGTTTTGGTTTACGTTATACATATATAATAATCTACTTACTGCGCCCATAGCCTCCATAGCCTCCGTGAAAGGCTGACAATATTTTAGGTATTAGAATTATAGCTCCAATGCCAACGAGTGTACCAAGTACAACACCACCGAGATCCAATTTAATAGGATTATATGCGGATAATCCGGTGCCTCCAGGATATCCCTAAGTTCAGACAGAAAAAAATATATTTTACATTTCTTATCTCTGAACATTTCCAACTGTAATTAAATACATACATTTAATGATCCATAACCAGTCGAGTAACCTAGACGTTCTAGCCTATCTTTTGTGGAAGCAGTTTGAGGTTCTTGAAGTTTAGTTTTGTTTTCATTAAGATAAGATCGACTCCATTGAGTCTTATCCATGTAAGATCTAAAAGAGATTGATTACATTAGATTTTCATTATTATATAACTTTGGTAGGAATACAATTAAACTGGAATTCTCCTTGAATTTCACTATTGTACACAAAACTCACTTTTGTTT
>JBAMBR010002608.1:0-19275 GCA_037044475.1 Zaprionus obscuricornis | reverse complement strand
TCTATTAATTACGACACTAATCTCTCTATAAGATTTTCCATCTAAAAATAGTTTTAGAACGATTTTTCGCTCCACAATAGAAATTTCTGCGCGTTTGTTCTCCATGGTGTAAATCTTTATAATGTGATGCAAAAATAAAGATCAATTGTAAAAAAACACGTTGCCCAGGCGTAATTAGCATCGGTGTCTGGAAGTCTTACTATAATCCCAAAATTTTCCATTCCACCCCAAGTAAAAGAATTGTAGAGTTTAACTTAAGATTAAATATAAAATATATGGAATTGTTAATCAATTTTGAATTATTAAAGATTAGAGAAGAGAAAATTGCGAAATTTGCTTTTGAAATTTGATTTTCATTTTTTTTTTTCGGTACACACAGATTTGAGCTGTTTAGTGTATGTATGTATGCATATGATATATTGTATTTATTAGAAATTTTTAAAACAGTGGTGGCGATTATGTACCTCTATAAGTTGTGTAACCGTATGGACTTAATATAAGGGGAATATGATAGTTCTGGTTTTTATTACAATCCACTATAATATCTATGACGGGATAAAATGATTTTATATTTTTTTTTTGAAAATATGCTCCGGCGTGAAATGTTAGCTTATAAACACCGATTGAAAATTCGGTGCAGTCTAACAATTGACAACGACCATCCAAATTTGTTTCTGAAGGACGAATAGGTATCCATTCATGGAATTGGTCTCGTCTGTAAACTATTACTTTGATATGAGAAGCCGCCATTCCTGTAGAAGTGTCCAACACATGCGTTGAAAGTTTTGGTGTGTTCATCGCGATAGCAGTTTAACTACTGGTAAATGAATCAGGCTAAAGAAGCTCATTTTCTTAGATACTTGCTTTGTTTACATATTATATCGGATTTGATAAAAATTTGATAAGCTGAGTTAAAAACAATTAAAAAAAAGCTGTAGCATTGGACAATTTTATGGGCAAAAATCTTTAACGTTTTATCTAATATTTTAGTAAAGCAGAGAAACGGTATTTACAACATTACTTTTCAACATAACACGAAATAACATATTAAATATTAATGTTTTACAAATAAATTGATCACAACTTGCTGTAATATACCCTTGCAGAGGGGATACTAAGTTATATGTATTATTATTTATTTTGAAAATAAATTGATTGCAACTTCCAGTAATATACCTTTGCAGAAGGGATATTAAGTTACATGATTGATTAATTGTTATTAATTTTTAATCTATGTATATTCGAGGGACATTTTTTTATGAATACATGATTCTAGATTAGTGACGATATGTACACACACTCAAGAGCCGATTGTGCTTACACCAACAAAAAAAAAATTAAAATTAAATTTCAAACGCAAATTTTTCCGCTATTTATATGTATTTTTAACTAATTATTCTCTTTAATATTATATTTTTGCAGAATTGTTTAACAATTCGAGATATTTTATATTTAATTTTAAGTTTTTATACTCCAAAAATAGCACACGCAAAAGTCTGTATGCATCATACTTAAACCTACATATAATGGATATTATATCCTTTTTAGTAACTTGTGGGGTATCCCCCTCTATGCAAAACTTCCGTAAATGTTCAATAGGATTAAGATCTGGACTCTGTGGAAGTGTTCGCAGTCGATTTTTAACATTATAGAGCAGCGAAAGCCATTCACGGTAAACTTTGCAGTAAATGGTATTAGAACCTTGTTAGAAGATAAAAGTTGTTACAATTTATTGTAGATATGTACACTCAACAGCACAATTCTGTATACACACCAAAAAAAAATGAAAATCAAAATTTCAAACGCAAATTTCTTACCTGTTTATATGTATTTCTATATATATTTTTTTTAAACATATTATTATTATTAGATGACACTACAACCCATTTCGGGTTTTGGCCGACCTCAGCATCTCCCTCCAGGCGCCTCTGCTCTTCGCGCGCCTCCTCCAATTAGAAATACCCAGTAGATTAAGGTCCTGCTCTACTTGGTCCTTCCATCGGAGATTTGGTCGTCCCCTTCGTCGTCGCCCGTAGTCGACTCTCGCTTCGAATACCTTCTGAGCTGGAGATTCTTCATCCATACGCACAACGTGGCCGAGCCAGCGCAGACGTTGTATCGTGATGCGCCGGACCACGTCCACGTCGTCGTACAACTCGTACAGCTCGTGGTTCATCCGAATGCGAAAGTCGTCCCCAATCCGAACGGGACCAAAGATCTTGCGAAGAATTTTTCTCTCGAACACTCCAAGCGCTGCTGCATCTGTTATTGACACTACCCATGCTTCTGCGCCATATAAGAGCACAGGTAGGATGAGTGTCTTGTAGAGTGCTAATTTTGTTCGACGAGAGAGGTCTCTATTGCACATTTGCCTACTCAGACCAAAGTAGCACCTATTGGCAAGTGTGATTCTTCGCTTGATCTCCAGGCTGACGTCATTTTTGGTGTTAATGGCAGTGCCAAGGTAAGTGAACTCCTTGACCACTTCGAACGTATAGCTGTCTGCTATCACATGGGAGTCTAGGCGCCGCGCCTCCTTGCTTGTCGATAGCATATACTTCGTCTTGCCCTCGTTTACCGCCAAGCCCACTTTTGCTGATTCTTTTTCGATTGCGGAAAATGCAGCAGTGACATCACGCTTGCTGCGGCCAATGATGTCAATATCATCAGCGTAAGCAAGGAGCTGGACACTTTTATAAAAAATAGTGCCAGCTCGATGTACACCGGCTTTCCGCAAGACCCCTTCCATCACGAAGTTAAAGAGGTTGCACGATAGGGGGTCGCCTTGCCTGAAACCTCGAACGGTATTGAAAGGTTCGGAGAGGTTCGTTCCTACCTTGACAGAGCTGATGGTGCTGCTCAATGTCATCCTGCAAAGACGTATCAGCTTTGCAGGAATACCGAACTCAGACATGGTGGCATATAGGCGTTCCCTTGTCGGGCTATCGAATGCAGCTTTGTAATCGACAAAGAGATGATGTGTGTCAATTTCATTTTCGTGGGTTTTCTCCAGGATTTGGCGCAATGTGAAGATCTGGTCTATGGTGGATTTACCAGGTATGAAGCCGCACTGATAAGGTCCGATCAGTGTTCTGGTATACGGCTTCAGTCGTTCACATATTACGCTCGATAGGACCTTATATGAGATGGCAATCAGGCTGATTCCCCGGTAGTTGGCGCATATCGTCGGGTCGCCTTTCTTCAGCACAGGACAATGGACGCTGAGATTCCAATCGTTGGGCATGCTTTCTTCTAGCCATATTTTGCAGAAGAGCCGATGCATGCACCTTATCAGCTCTTCGCCGCCGGCCTTAAACAACTCTGCAGGCAGTCCATCAGCACCGGCTGCTTTTGTTGTTTTTGAGTCGCATAATAGCAACTCGGACCTCGTCATGGCTAGGTAGTGGTATATCCACATTGTCGTCGATTGGTGGTTTCGGGCTGCTTCCTCCAATGGCGGGATTGGTGCCGTCATCGCCTGCTAGCAGCTTGGAGAAATGCGCCCTCCATACCCTCAGCGTGCACTGCGTATCTGTAACCAGATTTCCATTTTCATCTCGACAGTTAGATGCTCCGGTCTTGAAACCTTGTGTCAGACGGTTGACTTGTTAGTAAAATTTTCGAGCATCATTTCTGTCTTGCAACACCTCGAGTTCCTCGCACTCTCGCTTTTCTTGCTCCCGTTTTTTCCGTCTAAAAAGTCGCTTCTCTTCCTTCCTTTTCTCCCTGTAACGTTCACACGTAGCTCGCGTTGCGCCAGACTGCAGCGTTTTTCTGTAGGCGGCGTTTTTTGCCGCAGCTGCGACGCGACACTCCTCGTCATAACATTGGTTCCGTGTGGGTGGGCGCTTGAACCCAATGGCTGTTTCAGCAGCAGCTCGCATGGAGTGGGATATGTGCGCCCAGAGTCCACCGGCGTCAACAGGGAGAGGGGTAGGTTGGTGGAGCAGTTTCGAGAGATGAGTGGAGTAGGTTGTTGCTGTCCGTTGTGATCGCAGCCTAGTGACGTCAAGCTTTCGTTGCGTGATGGGGCGTACGTTTTTCGCTCGGCATAGCCGCATGCGTATCTTGTCTGCGACAAGATAGTGGTCCGAGTCTATGTTGACTCCACGAAACGAACGCACGTCCATCACGCTTGAGGCATGCCTTCCGTCTATCACAACGTGATCAATCTGGTTGCGCGTTTTTTGATCAGGGGACAGCCATGTGGCCTTGTGGATGTCGAGGTGCCGAAATCTGGTGCTACTCACTACCATGTTTCGCGCCGCGGCGAAGTCAATCAGCCTGAAACCGTTGTTCGAGGTGGTCTCATGGAGGCTGAATTGACCGACGGTGCGGTCAAAGATGCGTTCGCGCCCAACCTTTGCGTTGAAGTCCCCGAGGATGATCTTCACGTCGTGGTTTGGGCAGCGGTCGTATGTGTCCTCGAGTCTCGCGTAGAATGCATCCTTAATAGCATCGTCCTTCTCCTCCGTCGGGGCGTGCGCGCAAATTATGCTAAGATTTAAAAATCTAGTTTTGACGCGGATTGTAGCCAGCCGTTCACTCACTGGGGTGAAATTGGAGACGTGGTGACGAAGTCTCCGGCTTACTACAAATCCGCATCCAAATTCGCGCCTCTCCGCATGGCAGCTGTAGTATATATCGCAGTTTGCTCGCTTGGAGCAACTTTGTCCTGTCCATCTCATTTCCTGGATGGCGGTAATGTCAGCCTTTAATTTTTCGAGGGCATCCGCCAGTTGGATAGAGGCACCTTCCCAATTAAGGGTTCGGACATTCCAGGTGCATATCCTTAAATCGTAGTCCTTTTTCGTTTTGCGGTGGTCGTCAACATAAGGGGGGATCCTATCCGAGGCTTTCGCTTTGGTTTTCCTTGGGCTTCTTTTTTCCGAGGCGGGTTCCAAACCCTGCGCTCAACCATTTACCGTCCGGATGACTCGCTGCACACATTAGCTCACTATCTAGCGGATTCTGAGATAGCTACCCAGAAGGTGCCACGAGGAGGCTGTGTGTCAACTTGCAATCATTCGTAGGCAGAGATCGCACTGGCGGCCGCCAAGTTGACCGCAATCAGAAACTTTACTCTGTACGAATGAAAGCCATCCCATCCGTTTTTAAACATAACTACATTTTATTATCTTTAATACTTTATTTTTCAGAATTCTTTAACAATTCGATATATGTACATACACTCAACAGCGCACATATCTGCGTACACCGAAAAAAAAAATGAAAATTAAAATTTCAAACGCAAATTTCTTAGCTATTTATATGTATTTTTATATTTTTTTTTAAACATAACTACATTTTATTCTCTTTAATACTCTATTTTTTCAGCATTGTTTGACAATTCGATATATTTTATATTTAATTTGAAGTTTTTATACTCCAAAAATAGCACACGCAACAGTATGTATACACCAAACTTTGCAAAACTTCCGTAAGGCTTTTTGCCATCGAATTTACAAGTTTGTTTGTTTCCTCTGATGTAATTTTGCCCCACTATTACCTCCTTGAGCTTTTTCATTGAAGTAATTGTACGTTTCCGGATTTTCCATTCGAGAATATCCCATAAATGCTCAATAGGATTGAGAACTGGAGTGTGGAGGTGTGCGCAGCTGATTGTTAACATTATAGAGCAGCCAAAGCCTTATATTATGTGCCGTAAGCTTTGCGTCGTTGTCTTGCTGGAACCAAAATTCACGATGAAGTCCCAATTTTTCAGCACTCTGTTTTAAATTGTTATTCAAAATGTTTATGTAAGCACCTTGATCCATATCTGAATCAATAAAAGTTATGTTTCCCACGCCGCTGGCTCCCATACACCCCCACAGCATTATGCCGCTTCCTCCGTGTTTAACAGTGCTGACTAAATTTTCCTTATTGAACGCTTCATCGTTTTTCCTCCTTTGATAGCAAAAACACAGAATTTACTCTCGTCTGAGAATATAACTGAAGGTGTCCAGAAGTCAGTTGGCTTTGAAATAAAATCATTTGCAAAAGATAGACGCTTTTGCCTATTGACCTCGCAAATCAGAGATTTTTTACGGGCGACTCTGCTATGGTACCCATACTTTTCTATAAGACAGCGTACCGTAACCTCCGAATTTGGATTGGAGCTGTGCTTCATGGACTATCATCCTGCAATTATGCCGAATAGCCATACTAACAGCGCCTTGTCAGTGCTCCGTTAACAACAGCAGGAGGCCAGATCGAGCCTTTGGCAAGATACTGCAGGTAAAATTATAGTGATTTATTATTTTTTGTATGGAGGAGTGTGCTCTATTAATTACGACACCAATCCCTCTATAAGATTTTCCATCTAAAAATAGTTTTAAAACGATTTTTCGCTCCACAATAGAAATTTCTGCGCGTTTGTTCTCCATGGTGTAAATCTTTATAATGTGATGCAAAAATATAGATCAATTGTAAAAAAACACGTTGCCCAGGCGTAATTAGCATCGGTGTCTGGAAGTCTTACTATAATCCCAAAATTTTCCAATCCACCCCAAGTAAAAGAACTCTACACAGACTTTTGCATGTACATATTATTGTAGAGTTTAACTTAAGATTAAATATAAAATATATGGAATTGTTAAACAATTTTGAATTATTAAAGATTAGAGAAGAGAAAATTGCGAAATTTGCTTTTGAAATTTGATTTTCATTTTTTTTTTTCGGTACACACAGATTTGAGCTGTTTAGTGTATGTATGTATGCATATGATATATTGTATTTATTAGATTTGGATTTTATTCAAGAAAATTATACAAATTTTTAAAACAGTGGTGGCGATTATGTACCTCTATAAGTTGTGTAACCGTATGGACTTAATATAAGGGGAATATGATAGTTCTGGTTTTTATTACAATCCACTATAATATCTATGACGGGATAAAATGATTTTATATTTTTTTTTTGAAAATATGCTCCGGCGTGAAATGTTAGCTTATAAACACCGATTGAAAATTCGGTGCAGTCTAACAATTGACAACGACCATCCAAATTTGTTTCTGAAGGACGAATAGGTATCCATTCATGGAATTGGTCTCGTCTGTAAACTATTACTTTGATATGAGAAGCCGCCATTCCTGTAGAAGTGTCCAACACATGCGTTGAAAGTTTTGGTGTGTTCATCGCGATAGCAGTTTAACTACTGGTAAATGAATCAGGCTAAAGAAGCTCATTTTCTTAGATACTTGCTTTGTTTACATATTATATCGGATTTGATAAAAATTTGATAAGCTGAGTTAAAAACAATTAAAAAAAAGCTGTAGCATTGGACAATTTTATGGGCAAAAATCTTTAACGTTTTATCTAATATTTTAGTAAAGCAGAGAAACGGTATTTACAACATTACTTTTCAACATAACACGAAATAACATATTAAATATTAATGTTTTACAAATAAATTGATCACAACTTGCTGTAATATACCCTTGCAGAGGGGATACTAAGTTATATGTATTATTATTTATTTTGAAAATAAATTGATTGCAACTTCCAGTAATATACCTTTGCAGAAGGGATATTAAGTTACATGATTGATTAATTGTTATTAATTTTTAATCTATGTATATTCGAGGGACATTTTTTTATGAATACATGATTCTAGATTAGTGACGATATGTACACACACTCAAGAGCCGATTGTGCTTACACCAACAAAAAAAAAATTAAAATTAAATTTCAAACGCAAATTTTTCCGCTATTTATATGTATTTTTAACTAATTATTCTCTTTAATATTATATTTTTGCAGAATTGTTTAACAATTCGAGATATTTTATATTTAATTTTAAGTTTTTATACTCCAAAAATAGCACACGCAAAAGTCTGTATGCATCATACTTAAACCTACATATAATGGATATTTTATCCTTTTTAGTAACTTGTGGGGTATCCCCCTCTATGCAAAACTTCCGTAAATGTTCAATAGGATTAAGATCTGGACTCTGTGGAAGTGTTCGCAGTCGATTTTTAACATTATAGAGCAGCCAAAGCCATTCACGGTAAACTTTGCAGTAAATGGTATTAGAACCTTGTTAGAAGATAAAAGTTGTTACAATTTATTGTAGATATGTACACTCAACAGCACAATTCTGTATACACACCAAAAAAAAATGAAAATCAAAATTTCAAACGCAAATTTCTTACCTGTTTATATGTATTTCTATATATATATTTTTTTAAACATAACTACATTTTATTATCTTTAATACTTTATTTTTCAGAATTCTTTAACAATTCGATATATGTACATACACTCAACAGCGCACATATCTGCGTACACCGAAAAAAAAATGAAAATTAAAATTTCAAACGCAAATTTCTTAGCTATTTATATGTATTTTTATATATTTTTTTAAACATAACTACATTTTATTCTCTTTAATACTCTATTTTTTCAGCATTGTTTGACAATTCGATATATTTTATATTTAATTTGAAGTTTTTATACTCCAAAAATAGCACACGCAACAGTCTGTATACACCAAACTTTGCAAAACTTCCGTAAGGCTTTTTGCCATCGAATTTACAAGTTTGTTTGTTTCCTCTGATGTAATTTTGCCCCACTATTACCTCCTTGAGCTTTTTCATTGAAGTAATTGTACGTTTCCGGATTTTCCATTCGAGAATATCCCATAAATGCTCAATAGGATTGAGAACTGGAGTGTGGAGGTGTGCGCAGCTGATTGTTAACATTATAGAGCAGCCAAAGCCTTATATTATGTGCCGTAAGCTTTGCGTCGTTGTCTTGCTGGAACCAAAATTCACGATGAAGTCCCAATTTTTCAGCACTCTGTTTTAAATTGTTATTCAAAATGTTTATGTAAGCACCTTGATCCATATCTGAATCAATAAAAGTTATGTTTCCCACGCCGCTGGCTCCCATACACCCCCACAGCATTATGCCGCTTCCTCCGTGTTTAACAGTGCTGACTAAATTTTCCTTATTGAACGCTTCATCGTTTTTCCTCCTTTGATAGCAAAAACACAGAATTTACTCTCGTCTGAGAATATAACTGAAGGTGTCCAGAAGTCAGTTGGCTTTGAAATAAAATCATTTGCAAAAGATAGACGCTTTTGCCTATTGACCTCGCAAATCAGAGATTTTTTACGGGCGACTCTGCTATGGTACCCATACTTTTCTATAAGACAGCGTACCGTAACCTCCGAATTTGGATTGGAGCTGTGCTTCATGGACTATCATCCTGCAATTATGCCGAATAGCCTTAATAACAGCGCCTTGTCAGTGCTGCGTTAACAACGGCAGGAGGCCAGATCGAGCCTTTGGCAAGATACTGCAGGTAAAATTATAGTGATTTATTATTTTTTGTATGGAGGAGTGAGCTCTATTAATGACGGCAAGATTTTTCATCTAAAAATAGTTTTAAAATTATTTTGCAATTCAATTTAATGGAAAGAGTAGAAAAATCGAGCCTTAAAATGTGAATTTTGGTCCCAGTGGCGCAACGACCGAAAGCATACGTCACATACAAAGCTTTAGTTGCTCAAAAATCAAAAATCACCGGGAACATATCCTCCAGAGCTTCAGAACTCCGTCGGAGCTCGATCCTATTTAACATTTATGGGGTTTTCTCGAATGGTCATGGAGGTAATTGTGGAAAATTGGGGCAAAATAACGACTGCAGAAACAATGAAACTTGTAAACTGGATGCCAAAAGGCCTTGCATAGAGGGGGGTACCAAACAAGTTATCGATTAAAGTAAGGTGTACGCAGACTTTTGCGTGTATATTTTTGTAGTGTTTAACTTACAATTAAATATAAAATATATTGTTAAATAAATTGTTACACATTTCTCAAAAAAAAAATTTTTATTAAAGGGAATAAAATGTAGTTATGTTTCAAAAAAAATAGTTAAATAGGCGTATAAATAGCTGAAAAATTTGTGTTCGAAATTTTATTTAATTTTATTGTTTGTTGTACGCAGATTTGTGCTGTTGAGTGCGTAGTATAATACATTATCGATAGGCAGTAACAGAAATGTTAAAATCATGTTAGTTATGAAATAACATTAGTCTGTTAAATTACATATAACAATTCTGTAACAGTCTGGTTTGATATTGTACAATTTGTTATTGGAGCGTTCGGGTTGCATAGATTGTGTCGGTATATACGCCTCGCGTTACTGATATGCTGTTCATCGTTAATACTTAGCTCGGGAAACTATTATGCTTATGAAGTAAAAGTAATTTGAAACAATAATTTCTTTTTGTAATATTCTTCAAAATCTGCGCTTTTATGTTACAATGTAAATAACGCAGATTTTTATTTTTCCGGTATAAAAATATCCATGCATGTATACATAATATATATGTACTGTATGTACAAAGATACATGCATATTTAACTATTACTATATGGAGTCAAAGTATATCTAAAGAAAGAATTTGTTTATGTATTATGTTTTTATTGTGTATCCACGTCTACGATTCTTGCGCTTTGGAAGCAACAGTTGTTTACTCAACATCAGTGTAAAAAATCTAAAACACTGCAAAATTACAAATCCAAATGATCAAATAATTTCGTTAATTGTGAAAATCATATTTTTTTTGTTGAAAGGACAAGGTTCTGCATTTGTATGTAACAAACTGAAATGTTCGATTATATATTTACAATTGTGTGTTTACTTTACCGTACCAATACATTCTTGTACCGATCTTGCCAACTTCAATCTGAAGAAAACCAGTTTTAAGATACATATTCTTTCAGCTTTGGATCTCAGATGTGCTGAGTTAGTATGCATACATACTCGTTTATACATATGTCGTATTTTTTTTTAACAAAACGGGAGCAAAAGAATCCAGGAACTAAGATTTTATATATTACGTTTATTCTTTGAGGTTGGATTATAATCGTATTAAAGGTAAATTCCAAATGAATATTAATATATATTGTCTATTTAAATTATTTTTATTGTACAAAATGTAGAAAAAGGAACAATCGCATAATGAGCACCATATCATTGTTTTTCGTATTTTTGGCCGAATGTTCGTACGATACATGTATGATATAGTTACTAAATTAAACGAATAACTGATTGTCTCAAAAAATTATGATTAAGAATATATACCTTTTACACGCAACCACGTCTGTGGAGCGTTAGACACTCTTCGAAAAAATTAATATACGCTTCAAAGAGATAGGCAAAACCATAAAGTCGAGATATTTACAATGTTCAATATAACATACCTCTCTTTCTAAACGGAAGATGCATATGTTTTATTAATTGATATAAATCGATATTTACAATGTACAATGTATGTATGTTGAATACAATATACCTCTCTTTCTAAACACAATGTTTGTTCTTGACAGTGAAATGAATAGATAAACGTACAATTTTTGTTTATTTAACTAATATGAAAATGTAATCTAAAAATGCTAACGGTCAAGCGGAAGATGCATATGTTTTATTAATTGATATGAATTGATCGATAAACATAGAGTTTTTACCCCAAAGGAAAATATCAATACAACTGTTAAACGGTATGTGTAAATCAAATTTAAAATTTCACTGTGCGCCAAAATCGCTAGGAAAGCTCCATTTCAAATTTAGACTAAAATATCTATGATTTTCTTTTAACAAAAACAGAAAATTTCCATAATTTCCCTCTACACATAGACAATTATGACTTTGTGGCACTAGAAATTATATATAATGCCTTGCAAAAGTGAAAGGATACACATGTTATGGTCAACATGAAGAGCTTGTCCAGAGAGTTTCTTTAGCAGCATCAGCTATCGAGTCCAAACTTAGTTTTTAAAGCTAGAAATTTAAAGCTAACTTCATAAAATTTAGAATACATGATTCTCTTTCAGGTGTATATAAATAAGATCGGACCACTATATCATACAGCTGCCTTAGTTTTTATAGCTATTTGTCTTCGGACACTTACAGTTTTTCGTTTTTCGACTAATTGATCTTGTAATAAATAGTTCTCTGTAAATCACTAACTTACAATATGTATGATTATTAGTAGCTTATAATTCATTCCTTCGAGTTTTAAGTATAATGAAAGTTTCGTTTAAGTGTAAAAAAAATCTTCGGAGAGCCGAAAATAAATTTTCTTTTTTGTTTAAAATTCTTATACATAAATATAGCTAAACAAATATAAATATAAATTGTTTGTATATTTGCTGTATATGCATTTTTGTATATGTGTTTGTAAAGTTGTTAAGGCAGGTAGCGTGACTGAGGCATTCGCCATGGTGAAGTAAGCTTTTAAATTTGAAACAAATTTCAGTTTTCTTGCAATGATGTTTACTTATGCGCTTTACTACTAAATTACTATTACGGCTGTGTTTAACAAGTCAACCATGCCCGAATTTCAGACATTATAGTATTTTCTTCATCTCATAGCCTGCTTTTATATTGTGGCAAAAATGTAAACCAAAAAAATAATTGGAAAGGCATCTGAGATACTACTTGTGTGCTTGTTTTTAGGTTGGAGCCGATGTAGAGTTTTATATATGATGGTGAAATGTGGAACAAGGGGAAATACGGGATTTGGCGTGTTAGGTTTTGCAGTAGAATCGCCTGTACAACTTTTGGCCAAGCCAAGTCGCACTCTGAATCCCAATTGTAACGCAACCGTTAATTTCTATAAACTTCAGAGAAATATAATGAAAAGTATATACATATTTGGTTCATGTATATGTGTCTTATTTATTATCAATGCACTAGGAGCAAAAATATCTACTTTAGATGTCTTTAAGGAAATACAACTGAAGATGACTTAACATAATTATAATTAAACAGTACACAGTTTGGGTCAAAATATATTGATATATTTATATAAATATTATTTCATGATTGATAACAGTCTCTTTCTGATTGCTAAATACATAAATACATGATTTTATTTATATACACGTTTTGATCGAATTGCATGCACAATCTGAATCAATTGCCACATTGACACAAATACAAGTATTTAATACATTGTGTCTGCTGTGTATTTGTATATGCCTGTGTTTATATCACTGGATCCGACTTCTATGATCAGCCATAAAAGACCTTCACGGTAGAAAACAAAATGAACTAGAAAACAAACGGCAGAAAGCTGTGAAGGCGAGCTGAAAACGTTAATTCATCGACAGCACGACGACAATGGAAACAAAGCAAGTAAAGAAAGTTACGAATGCTAAGAGCCCATACGGTTCCAAAATACCCTTCTCTCTTACTTACCCTACAATAGATCGATGTAGAAGTTCCTGTGTCTTTATTTGAAAACTTTTAATTTTTCTTGCATCATACAAATTTTGTCAAATCATAACAAGTACATATGTCAAGTCATACTTATCGTTTTGAAAATTAGGCAATAATTTATTGTTAGAATGTAGATTTGTAATTTACTCTATAAAGTCTTCCTAGTTTCTTTCAGACAGCTCTGCTTATTTAACAAACTTAATACTACCATTTCAAACCAGCAGAGGAAATAAAAACACTTGCTAACAAGAGTAAAGAATTAAATTCACTGCGGCTTGAATATGCAATATGAAGATTCCAAACTGCAAACTGAAACTTCTTTTAGATTAAATTGTCTAACGAGTGTTTCTATGGCAGTTAAATGATATAGTCGTCCGATTTGGATGAAAATTGGAAGACATGTATTCGTCATTACTAAACTTAAGTCGAATATTTGAACTAAATAAACAAGAAGAAAGCAAAATTATCTTCCCTTAGATGTAATTTTCTCAAACAAAAAGTAAATTTTTTAACGCTATAAGCAATATGATATAGTTGTCCGATTTGGATAATAAGGGGATGCATAAGCCGTCACTAAACTCAATTTCATTAATTTTCTGATGGATAGCTTTGCAAAAAAAAAAATATGGTATGTGCAGTACACAATTCGGGATACAAAACAAAAAGATACAAAACCTAATCCCTGCCCAAGACCAAGATATCGTTAGAGGCGTATTAATGGTGGACTCCGTGTCCGGCTCTTAGTAGATTTAAACTTGTTTTCACTGCGGATAATATCTCATAGGTTGTAAGACGTTAAAACTCTGTAGCGTTAATGTTATGTTACATTCTATTCGCTTTATTAGTACTAATTTGTGACACAACGCTAGTTATACTCCTCGCAATAATTTCTGACCTGAAAAGCTTCCGGGATCTTACTAATTTTGAACGTCAGAAGTCAGATTCACTATTTTCTCGGTTCCCCTGTTGCATTCAATACCAACTGCGAACATTGATTTGCTTAAAATTAATTAAATTAATTAATTAATTCACCATTGCGAGTTTCTCAAGCGTTTTGGAATGCTTCGTATTTTTGCTGTTTGTATTGTTTTTCGTTTTTTTTTTCCTAAACACACTCTTCGAGTTTTATTTTGTGTCAGAAATAAGGCTACAAACCATCAAAATACTTATCAATGTTTGGTTTACAGGTTGCAGAGTGTAGTATCGACCTAGGTTTTGTTGGTGTCTTTAAGAAATTGAATAGCAAGAAATTATCTAATTTTTTGTACATAAATTTTGTTCTACCATGATTAAATTGTCGACTGATTGTGCCTATCGTAGCTATATGATGTTATGACCCGACCCAGCTGGCTTTCACTTATGACAAATAAAGATATACTTTATTCTGTATGTTACAAACTCGTTGCGTGCTCTATAGAGTATACAGAGATGACTCGGTGTAAGATAAATTTAAATATGTTTTTGAAGCCATGTGGAGCTGCGGGTAATTTTTCTTCTATATGAATATTTTTTCATTTTAAAAATAATAAAAAATCAGTAGAAAACAAGAAATCAAAGTTATCTTCGGGGGGCCGAAGGTTTAATTTCTTAGAAGAAACTTTTTATACAAATAACTTAATTTTCGACCGATCGTTCCTATGGTCGAAATAGTGGTCCGATCCGGCCGGATCAGACTTATATACAGCTAATGGGCATAAAAAGGGTGTGTACTAAAATTTCATTGATATAGTTTTAAAACTAAGAGTTTAGAGACAAACATTGTATACCCTGGCAGTTTAAGGCAGAAGGTTTTAAAAACAAATTGTGTGGCATTTCTATAATACACATAAAGTTTTTTGATAGGACTTGACAAGGATGAGCTAATCAATTTTAAACATAAATCTTATAAGCTCAACCGCTTTTTTTTAGATTCAATAATGTGAAGTATTTATGGCAAATTATATGTAGATGGGTTTAAAACTAAGTTGGTATGCAATAGCTTGATTAACTTGGATATGCATAAAATACATTCTTTTCATTTAAACGTTACTGATGAGTGCCCGAAATTTTAGTACCCATTCAAGTATACAGCGACAGTTGGGCCACACCAAATGAATATATAAACAGTGATAAATACTAAAACTTGTTTAGAATATATACAAGCTTTTTTCACAAACTGGCACTTTAAATAATATATTCATGAATTCGATCAGACGCATTGTTCGACTTAAAACAAACTTTTACTTTTCAGTATTGTAAGCGTTCGTTAACTGTTAGTCTTTTATACACTTCGATTAGTTTATTCATTTTGCCAAGAAGCTTGTAACGTAGAGTAGGTTACGTTGCAGACCCAGTTAAGTATATATGGTACACACATGCAGCATCATGCCGTTTTACTATCTGTCTTCTGTACGCATACTTATGAATTAGTTTCAAAACTATATTAATGAAAGTTGGCATATATATTTATTGCCCTAGATCAACGTGAGAGGTTTTATGAAAAATATATTTGTTTAATTTTGCAAGAGAATGAAATTTTTGGAGCGATGAAGTTAATTTGTTTTTTAGTTTTTAAAAGAAATCGTTCGTATTGCAATTAGTCTTAAATTTGGCCAACCAATTAGATAACTATTCCCCTCTATTATAACGAATTCTCTTTTGATTCCTTCTTCACCACTATTTCCGCACCCACCAGTATAGGCTAGGCAGTGGAGTGAAAGTTTTTCAGCAATAAACACAATTCGATTACAACAATGTCTATGCGGTTCTAAGTAGGTATACAAAATTCTTTGTTTTAACTTATTAGACTAAAATCGCACAACTATAAAATCTAGGAGCCTATAATATCTAGCATGTTATCAACATAAAGCTTCAACTTCGATGTCATTTGACTAAGAGCACCATCTCCACTTGCAGGTGGATGATTAACGTATATGACGCACAAAGACAACAAGATTTTATGATAATGTATCTATTGATAGATAACGAAGCTACAATAGAGAGTGCTTAACCGCATGATACTGGGTACCCAAGAAAATTAAAAGCTGCATAACTTTCATGTTTATGATCCGATCTGGACCAAACCTTAACAGATCGTCTATATTAGACCACATTGTGACTGAAGTGCACTGTTTTTATGCCCGCGAATACAAAGGGTATTAAGAATATAGAAACTTTGTGACATCAGGAAATGTTCGTATCGCCCATATGGAGGCATGGCCAAATGGATCAACAGCCGAGTCAACTGGACCATGTGCGTCTATCCGTCTGTATGTTCGTAAAATACACAGATTGCTGGCAGATCCATAAATCGATTAAAACCATATAATGCAGGTAACTGCAGGCACAATATTAAAGCTACACTTGGAACGTACACTAATGTTGACGGTCCAAATCGGATCATAAACATGGTCTCTATCTTCATCGCTGCGAATCCAACATCCTTAGGAGTTTCTTATAAGCATAACGGCTTCTGTTGGAGAGCAAAGACTCAAACGCATTCTATAATATTTGTCTTTTTAAATAATTCTTTGCTCCGTTTCCTTATGTGGGTATTTTAGATATCTCACTCATCTAGCTGACGACTGCGCAGTGTCAATCCGAAGATATAGAATGGAAAAAAGTTATTCATCGTAGAGATATGTGTGAATGTGAAATTGTTTTGTAACAAGTAACTTTATAAACATACTGCAAGTATTTGTTGTTAAAGGTTTTTGTGAAAATGATTCTAATTGAAAGAAAATATTTTTAATATTAAGGCGAATGTTTTAATGTTAATTTGAATTTAACTCTTATATCCTGTAATTGTGCGTTCCATTCCTCTTCCTCTGCTTTACTCTTTGGTCCACGGCAGTGTTGTTTTTTGCTGCGCTTGACCTTGGACACACTTAAAATGTTGCTTCAACACTTTTGCCTTTGCATGTGTTATCGAAAGTATATTTTTGTGTATGTGTGTACGCGGGACTGGGTATTGTAAAAATATGCGCATGAAAATATACTTTTGTACATTTACATATTCGTATCTACAAATGCTGAAGCTATGTGTATGGACTCGTTTGGGGACGAGAAAACGTACATAAGTCATGTATTACGTTGATAAGTGCATGTTGTACTTGCGTCCTAGACTCTAATTTCAAGACCGTGTGTGACCAAACTTAAACTGAAGCTAAAACAATAAGTATTTAATGCTTATACTTATGATTTCATTTATATATATTTACTACTACATGTTATAAATATATCGATGAATTGGCGTATACGCATATATCCCACAAATGGATGCTGTACAAAAAAAAAAAAAAAACGTTTCACAAGTGGTTCTAATTGTAACATAAAATTTAGCACATAGTCATCGGCGCTAGTCTATGAAAAATTGCTCCTACCATAGAATAAACTCGGTCAAAATTTACGTATTTAATTTAATATAAAGAGGGAAATAGGAAAAATAGCTAAAATATATAAGTCCTTTCCCGTTTGACATAAAATGTTTTTCATTAAAGACTTAACATTTGAATAGACAATAAGAAATACATCTGTATAACAAATTTTATCAAGACAACTTTAAAGCTGAGAAACAAGTGCTGATACATTTATATACATTTTATGGAGACTGTTATATATTACATGAAAGTATGTAAAGTTACATTTTTCATACTTTAAGTTAATTTCGGTATTGCCTCTCTGGCAAAATAAGTTCTCCTTCAAGTAGCATTTAATGAAACACACGTAAAATAAATATATGTCAGAAAGAAAAAGAAAAATGATATTGTATTGAAGTTGTAATTCATTAAAATGAATGCCCTCATTTGAAGACAACAGTCAAAATATTACAAAGATGGTGACACTAGTTTTTAAGGTCTTCATCTTCACTACCGTCTTCGAACTTTGTGTGCAAGTTTGATGCCCAATCCGATTACATGCTAAGCATGCTTTGCTCATAATCTGCTTTCATTTCAGGGGCACTTTCCTTTTCAACTCAAACATTTTATGCACAATGCGCATTATTCCATTTAGCAATGACGTTAATTTGGTCTTATCCACTTATTGTAGCTTTGAAATTACTTTTTATGCTGAACCTATAGGTTTCAGAGGATGTGACACCATCAAATGTATGTGTATATGAAACAGCCATAAGGTGCCTTGTCTGACCCCACAAAGTTTATATATTCTTGGTAAGTATCAATAGTTAATTCGATTCAACCATGTCTGTACGTCCATATAAATGACAACTATAATTGTCATAGGAACGATCGGTAGGAAATGGAATTTTTGTTTGAAAACTCTTATTCTAAGACTGCCAGGATTTCACATCTTTGTTAAGCCAAAGATAACTTTGCTTTCTTGTTTTTTGTAATAATTGAAACAAGTATTAATTCTGCCATGAAAAGTTTAACATTTATTTTATTCATTGCCGTATTTACGTTTTACTACAGTTAAAATTACAGTGTGAAAAGCTCCCCTTTGTTTTATGGCCCAAAAATAAATTTAGAGCTCGAAAAGTTATTATGTATAACCTAAAGGGAAAGAAAAGGATGTTGTTTTATTATTATGATCACCATTATATTTTTTTACAAATTATATTTTACACAAACGCACTTATTAAGTAATGCTTATAGTCGAACATTGACGCGAATATTCAAGTTTTGCATACATATAATTAAAGTTTGTTGCTACTTATTTGATTGTATTTACTACATACTAACTAATAAATATTTTATGTGGAACACACAATTATTTTTGGCTGGTAATTCCAGTGGTGTCAATATTATTGAGTACACAGAGCTATATGGCATAGTGGTTTAAGTAAAGATAAAATAAGTATGGATTCATTTTTTTTTAAATCTTCAAATCAGAGATACTTCTTTAGGTTGAAACACTTGTGATATTGGATTTCTGGAAGTCTTAAAAATACTTCAAGCAACAAACTATTTAATTTTCTCTTCAGCTTATATCGGCTGCCTTTTACAAACATTTCATGAAATCATAAAATCAGAGTCGATAATTCTTTGTAAGTTTCAACCGCATATCTCACGAACCAAAGTTTTCAATCACTTTTTTTTT
>JBAMBR010002607.1:0-22657 GCA_037044475.1 Zaprionus obscuricornis | reverse complement strand
TGCTGATGCTTATTCTTTTGTCTCTACACATAAAAGCAAGCGAAGTGAAGAGTTAAAAAATCAAATTTTCGGGGTTGTTACAATGTCTGCACCCACCAACACATAACCTCATGTATATGTACACGCACGCACACATAAAAAAAAATTATTGTGTGATCGAAACAGACCGTGCTTACGCAGCCGCTGTCAAATCGACAATGAGAACTATTTTTCGTTACGCTCTTGTGTACTCTCCGACAAGCGTTCGGTTTTTTGCCGAATAGTATGGGACCTGAAGTTGCTAAAGCTTCAGTATAGCTTCATTTCGCTGTTTAGTGCCTCTATATATTATATGCTTAGTGGTCGTACTTTAGGGAATAGAATCCGAAGTAACGCCTGCAGAGATAACAAAGTCGCTCCAAGAGAAGGAATTTAGTGCAAAGACAGTCTTCAATATCCTTAACAGGGATAAAAAGCCCCAGCTACTCTTTAAGGTTGAGCTCGAAAAAGAAAATAAGCTTCTGAAGAAATACGAAGTGCACCCTATATACAATCTTCAGTTTCTGCTGCACCGCTGAAACTACTACGCCAGGTGTGTGTAGTTTGCGGAGAGCTTCATGACTCAGCACACTGACCAGCGAGCAAAGATAACTGCAACTCGAAAAAGTGCAGTAACTGCGGTGTCATTCACACTGCTAACTATAGAGGTTGTCCAGTTTATTAGGATCTGAAAAGCCGCATCCACCAGAGAGGAATTACTGCCCGCTTCCAAAATAAAACGTCGATAGTCTCCAGATCAAACCCTGAAGTCTTCTTCTCGACTGCCGCCAGATCCTCACTAGAACCCATAAACTCAGACAAAAATGTGACATATACGCAGGCGCTTTAAAATCAGGACTGGCTAGCCCTGCCTCAAAAAGTCCATTCCTGTAATCAGCATACCAAGAACCGAACACGGTTCAGAGGCATTATCAACGGAGCTGCCAAAAAGCATCTTTGAAGCTATGATATGCAGCCTACAACAAAGCCTTACGGAATTTATGTCGTTTATGCGCACAACTATGCATGATTTAATGCGAAACCAAAATCTATTGATTCAAATGCTGGTTTCACAACAATCCAAATAATATCTCCTATGGATATCTACGTGGAACGCTAACGGCGTTTTGCACCTTGAACTTTAGTTAACTACTCGACATCCAAATCGACTTAATGCTGCTTTCAGAAGCACACCTTACAAACAAATACAATTTTCAACTACGAGAATATTTGTTCTACAGAACAAATTATCCAGATGGTAAAGCACATAGTGGGACTGGAATTCTACTCAGAAGCCCTATTAAGCTCCACTATAATAACTTTTTTTTTTTTTATTTTATTTTCAATAAGTGGAGAAACAGTACAACAGAAAAACTACTTTAACAACACATGAATGAAAATTAGAAAATGCCAAATCCTATAAATCCGTACAAGGAATATGACGATGTTGTTGATGTGGCTACTTCACTGACGTGCCAAGGTCTTGGCAAAGCCTTGTCGCTTCAGTCGTCTTAGTGGGTAGTAGACGTCTTGCGAGTCGGCTCTGTTGTCTCAGCAGTCTGTCGCTGTATCGGCTGGTGTGACGACCGATCTGTTCCTCGATCGTGAAGACTTTCATGTCCCTGTGTATTGTGGAGCCACGTACATACTAGGGGCAGTTTGTTATTTGCCTAAGTGCTCGGTTTTGCAGAGTTTGGATGCGCTTGTGGTTAGATTTAGCCGTAATCTCCCATATCTGAATGCCGTATAGCCATATTGTGGCAATGCATTGGACATACACAGCCCTCTTTGCCCTAAGTGTCATGGTGCTTCTTTTGTTTACTAGCCATCGCAGTTGTTGCATCCTTTGGCCACACTTTTTCTTCGTGGGTATGAGGTATGGTCCAAAAGTAAGGCGTTTATCCAATGCAATTCCTAGGTATTTGGCTACCTTCGGCTGTTCCAAAATAATTCCTTCCAGCTGGATAGGGGGTGTAGTTGGTATCAGCCTCTTCAGCGTAAAGCATGGGTTGACAGTTTTCAGGGGGTTTATTTTTAAATTCCATCTCCTGCACCAATCAGCCAGAGTGAATACAGGTACGCCTGTATTCCGTTAGCGGCTTCTACGTGGTTCTTAGAGTTGTACAGAACTGCCATGTCGTCTGCGTATGTGACAATTAATACCTTTGAGGGAGATTCCATACAGTCGTCATTGGGCGTAGGTATATCTGCTGTGTAAAGAGAGCGTGAGGGCGTTGCAGCAGCAGCTGCCCTGTAAACGGTGCTGTTAAGATTATCTATAGCAGCCTCTATATCTTCCCCTGTATTCAGTGATTCATTAAGCTGAAATGCGGTGTCTAGGTACTGCTTGAAGACGGTCAGGTTAGTATATTTGGTAACGAGTGGAGGGCTAGAGTAGCTGGCCACCACTTCCGTTGCTATTGTGGCTACCAGAGCAAGGTGGTCAGAGTCTAGATGCCAACAGTGGCTTATTCTGCTTCGATGGTCCGGAATGTCGTGGTGCACAGCAAAGTCTATGCAGGTCGGCGTGTGACTGGGAACATATGTATACCTAGTGGGCGATCCTGTAGCGAGTATCTTGCTTCCACAGACAGATATGGCCTCTGCTAATTCTCTCTCTCTTGGCGAGTTGTATGTATCACCCCACAACCAGTGACGCGCATTCCAATCACCGCCAATCAGGTATCTGTGGCCGCAATTACTAAAAATGTCTGTGAAATCGTTCTCAATCAATCTATTTCCAGGAGGGCAGTAGATGGCACTAATCTCCATATCACCGAGACCGGTGACTACCTTAATTGTAGACATTTTGAATAGTTAATGTCTCAATAATTCTTTGTGGAAAGTGTCTCAGTGAGCTTTTTACCAGGACCGCCGCTCCGCCTACTCTCCTATTATTGTGCGATGGTTTAAAGGCTGGGTAAAAGACGTAACCGTGTACTTTGATGGTGGTTCCCCTGTTTAACCGTGTTTCGTTTAGAAGGATTATGTCAATGTTGTTATTCTGCGCAAAGAACTCAACTTCTTTGGCTTTCCCTGCGATGCCATTGACATTCCAGATTAGATGGGAGCATTTTTTCTAAGTCTCAGCTTAGTGATAAGCAGATTGTTTATGAGGAAATGCTTCGAGTAGCTGGTAAAACTCCGTTGCACATTAGAACAGAGCTTATGAGCTCTCAGCGCCAGTGTAGTACACATAACATAAGTACAACAATTACTTTTACTAGCGCCACTTGTAGCTAGTACTACAGCAACTGCAACAACTAGCAGTGCTTGTTTTGGTGCAAATAATCTTTCACCAATTACCTCAACTCCAATCATAAGTTGTGCTGCGACCAAAACACTGAGTGGAGCTGCTTTAAGAATTAAAGATGTTCAAAAGCATCGATTGAATATACGTAAGAAAACGATTTCTCCTGATATAAGCTCCAAAAGGATAAATATAATGAAACTAACCTTTACTGGATATGGAATGCGATGAAGCGAGTGACAATGATATTGAGGTGAACACAAGAGAATTAGATGATGTTCCTAAAGCCTCTTCAACAGAGATCAGCCCACGGCAGACTGATAACAATCAATAGCATTCGTCAACTAAGCCACCGCAAATTGTAGTTGACATTATCAATCTCAACAATTTATTTGAAATTATCAGTGATGCGACTAATTTGGACAACGTGGTTGTCAAAGTTAACCAAGGGGTAACAGCCCGTATTTTCCCAAAAAATAGTGATGCTTATAGAGCCATTGTAAGTCACTTTGATAATATTGGAATTGAATTTCATACTTATCAATTAAAAGACGACAAGCCTTACAAAATTGTAGTTAAGGGGCTTCATCACAGCACTGCTTTGCCGACAAAAAGTATCAAAAAGGATGCGAAAAAGATATGAAATTGCACACTGCTCACGTTGCCAGGAATACGGACAAACAGCGAAATACTCTCGTCGACAGGCTTATTGCTCTCGATGTGGCGAAAAGCATCCCACCAATGAGTGTGTTCGTCCTCTGGATCAACAACCTGTTTGCTTGCACTGTGGAGGCAGCCATATGGCAAGTTACAAGGGTTGCCAGTGGTACCACGAGTACCTAAAGAAATCAATGGGGTCCTCTAAGAAACAACAATCCCGTGCGATACCGTCAATGAATATGGGGGGCAAGTCTAACCGGTCAAAATCGCAACACCTACAACAACAACAGCAACAGCCAATTCGTCAGCAAAAAGTTCAAGTTACCAGCACTCCTGGAGTCCACACTGCTGGCCTATCCTATGCATCTGTTGCAAGAATTAACAATGCTCCTGCTGAGCGCCGCTTACATGGTCTCCATGTACAACTACAGACTAACAAATCAAACGGAAATAATACGCAGCAGCAGCTTCCAGTTGACGTTCAAGCTCTAAGTGTTCAACAGCATCAACAATTCATGGAATGGCAGCAACAACAACAGCAGCTATTACTAAGTTTCCTGCAACAGCAACAACATGACCAACACCAACTGACAGAGCAAAATAGTCAACGACTAGACCGGCTTGAAGGTATGGTATTTGAATTGTAAAAAACCATTAAGCAAAGGAATGGGGATTCCTCGAATCTCTACGCCCCAAACAACGCATCAATCTCACTATAATAACTAATTTGCTAAAAACTACCTACAGGCCACATCTATAAATATACAACTAAATACTGGCAACCAACTTACACTAGCCGCCGTATACTGCCCCTACAGAGCCAGCACGGTTGCCAACCACCTTAAAAATGTGCGTTTACTTTGCCGACTTTACCATATGAGCCTCAGCTTCAACATGAGACAATTGAATTTCGCCCAAACGAATCCTGAACTGAACTGAAAAAATCCACGGGCTGCGACCACATAACTCCCAAAATGATCATTTAGCTTCCATATTGCGCTGTTCCAAACTCTTTGAAAAATGCGTATTGACTCGGAAAAACACATACCTAAGACTCCAGGAAGGAATCCCATCACATCAATTTGGGTTTCATGAAAAGCATGGAACAATTGAGCAGATCAACCGGATAACATCGGAAATTCGGAACGCGTTCGAAAAACGAGAGTACTTTTTTTTATATATTTTATTTTATTTGTTGGATCTTCTCTGTTAAGAGACTAACAACAAGTTGGTCAACCTTTATTCCTCTAAAGTCATCGGGCTGGTAAGTCATTTCTTCTGAGACGGGTTTGGCCGCAAACATGGGAAAGGCATCTGGCCAGTTGATTTGGGTGTGTCGATAATTTTTGTACTCGCGCTTCTGTTGGCAATTTCGCTTTTTACGAGACGTATTTTCAGAACTCTGTGGATATCTTTATTTAGGATATGTTGCTACTGCTTGCATTGCCCCATAGCTTGGAACCATATTTCCAAACAGGTTTTATAATAGAATTGTAGAGCAGGACTTTATATTTCAGACGTAGTGGAGAACCTTTGTTGATTAGCCAGTGCAATCCTCTTTATTTAAGTTTTATGGGCGGCTAGGGTTCTAGATGCTTCTAAAGGACATTTTGATCGGCTCAGTATTGCTGTGTCATCAGAAATTGTTGATGTCATTAATCGTTGTTCCGTCGGAATGTCTGCCGTGCACAAAAAAAGAGACTGGGACAGAGGACGATTCCCTGTGGTACGCCCGCGCCTATTTCAAACTCTTCTGTTGAAAAGTTTTTGTGCTTAACAGCAAACACCCGTTTTAAAAGGTATGTTTCTAGCAGCTGATCAGTCCTTGCAGTCAAACTCAGTCGAATGCCTGGGAAATATCCAGAAATATTTCCGAATTTCCGAGGTGATGCGGTTGACCTACTCTATGGTACCATGTTTTTCTCTAAAGCCAAATTGATGCATTAGGATAAGATTATTAGTTGAAATATATGGCAAAATACGTTTCAGTAAAAGTTTTTCAAAAAGCTTTGATAAACACTTATCGGTCTGTATGATGAGGCCAGCGTTTTGTCTCTCCCAGGTTTCGGAATCATTATTATAATGGATTTTTTTCATTATTGTGGAAAGTGACCAAACTGTGTTATTGCATTGAATAGTTTCCTGATGTAGTCAACAGCACATACTGGGAGTTCCACAATCATTTTTGGCTTAATGAAATCATAGCCCGGGACTTATTTGGCATGAGATGCTCTTTGATAGTCGTAGATATTTCGTTTCTTCGAAATATTACAGCTGCAATTGGCTCTGCAATTTGTAATTCTGGAAAACTAAACTGAGAAGCTACTTGATTTGGAGTAGAAACATTAAGTAGGTGGCTAGCGAATACGTTTCCTTTTTTTTCCTCGCTGTGTGCTTATGTTTCATCTAGTTTTCGAAGGGGCAAATCAGCTTAAGTTGGGATGCGCTTTCCATAGTGGATACTTGTTGTTTGTCGGGGAGAGTTGCTCAATGTAGCATTGATGTGCATGTTCTTCGTTGCTTCTTAAAGCCTTGGTAAGTTTTAGTGTCGCTGCTTTAAGTTTGAGCCTTGCAGAGGACGATCTGTAGGCTTGCCAATCACGACGGAGGCGCCGTTTTTCTTGTACTAAGTTTTCTATGTAGGCATCAGTGACGGTGTTAGAAAATGTTACCGCAGTTGTTTGAGTTGCAATTCTGGCTGCTGAGGTTATTAAATCTTCTAGTTGATCGCCGGGTTCAGGTTTATATGAGAGCTTATGGAATTTTTGTATTTGATCCAGTTTGTTCGTTTCGAAGTGAGGAAAATCGAGTTATTCTGTAAATGACCATTTTGGAATAGATAAAGAAGAATAACTGAATGATCAGATGATATCCAGATCATCCAGATTTTCGGCTAGAATAAGGTTTCGAGAAATTTTTTTTGTGATCGCAAAGTCAATTAGGTCTGGTTTCTTTCTTGGATCCGCTGGCCAGTATGTAGGCTTACCCGGTGATGAGAAGTCGAGCTTATTTGTCGGCTGAATCAAAGCGTTTTAAAGTTGCCTACCCTTTGAGTTGATTAGGCGAGAGCCCCAGTGGGTGAGCGTTGTAGTCACCGGCTGCTATAAAACGATCGCCTAGTGAATTAAAGAATCACATGAATTCCGTATCAGATATAGAGAACCGTGGTAGACAGTAAATTGCGGCTAAATTTAGGGAGCTTCCCGTTGTTTGTGTTTGTACTGAAGTTGCCTGTAGAAAATTCCCCCATGAGCCTTGCCGTCTGGGTGGTTCGTTGCATGGAATATGTAGCCCGTGAGATTAAAGTAATTTTTATTTGTAAGATGGGTTTCTGAAAGAAGCATTATATCAATATTATGATGATCCAGGAAAGCCTTGAGTTCATTTTTGTGTTGTGAAATGCCATTGGCATTCCAGAAACATATTCTTAAGTAAGCCATTTATACAGAACTAACAGTTCCATTAGGCGATTTTGATTTCACATGAAACTATTAGTAAATTGTGGCACTGTTCGTGTACTGTACGATCCCATCGGTCGACTCATGACTTCTTGATGGTCTATTTGGTTTATCACAGACATAGAACTGATGGAACTTGCCTAACCGATGGACTTGCCTTTTCATGTAAACTAGTATGGACAGAGGAGTTAGATTATATTCTAAATTAAATTATTTATCGGGGCAGCATAATCTATTCTTGATAAATACTTCACATTGTATTTTTAAATCCCTTAATTTCTGAAAGTATATTGTAAGGTGAATTAAAGTTTCTTAAGCCAGTATTTTCACCTAAAGCCATAATTTGATGTCATTGTCTGTGGAGTCAAAATATTTGGAAAGTATCGTATTTAATTCCCCTCCATTTTGCCAGCATGGATTCTTGAAAAATAGATCTACTACCACCAACTTGTTAGAACTTACATCTTCAGTTATTAATTATACCGATTTTTCAGTAAATCATACCTTACTACTCCACGTCATTAACATTATTATCACCACCATCTACACCACCACGTTCGACATCACAATTATCATCGACATCATCATAACCATCGCCATGTCAATTTTTTTTTTTTTTAGAACTTTGCTTTTATTCATTGAATCTTCTCTTAATTTTGAGACTAACAATAAGTTTACGAATCTTAACATTAAAATTTAACTAACAGTATACTAAGACTGCATTCTGGTTACGCGTCCCTCAAGTCGGTTGCTGGGTAAATCATTGCGACTATGACGTGATTGGTTGCTCAACCGTGTTAGACCTCTCGCCAGGTGGTTAGTGTGCAACGATACCTTGGTAAGGTACTTTCCCTTCTGTTCTGCGATCGCTTTTTTGAATGTTTAAGTCGTAATGTATATTTTAGTTGCGAACGTACCATGGTGCCCCGGTGATGGTTCTCAAGATCTTCGACTGAACTCGCTGGACTATGTCAATATTGCTATTGCTGGCATTCCCCCATAACTTGGAGCCGTACATCCATATAAGTTTTACTACCGAGTTATAAAGCAGGACTTTATATTCAAGCCTATGGGAAGACCGACAGTTGATATGCCAATGAAGGCTGCTGGCTTTTAGCTTTAGGTGAGTTCTTTTGGCTTCTTCTGTCGAGGTGTACTCCTGGATATGTCACTCGTTTGCTAGCGGGAGTATAGTGTTGTTCAACGTGAGCGGCTTGCAGTTTTGCCTGTTGAGGGAGAACGTAACGTGCTTGCATTTTTGTTCATTCACTTTAATTCGCCAATCTGAATTTCATTTTTCAACACCGACCGTGTGAAGACCTATCTGCGCAGTTGCTTGCATCGGCCATTTTGATGTTGTTTCGGCTAAGAATAGCTGTATCATCAGCAAAAGTAGATTTTGTTAGTCGTGTGCTTGTCGGGATGTCAGCTATGTAGAGGATATATAATGTTGCCCCTAGCACGCTATCTTGAGGAACTCCAGCTCCAACAGTGAAATCATCAGATATAGCAGTGTTGCACGTCACAACAAATTTTCTGTCGTTAAAGTAAGACTCTAAAATCTTGTGGGTGTTGTAGGGGAGCATTGTCTTGATCTTGTACACACATTTACAAATATGGTAGTACAGCACTCTCGTTTTTCGAACGCGTTTCGAATTTCTGATGTTATCCAGTTGACCTGCTCAATTATTCCCAAATTGATGTGACATTTTTGTCAGAGTTTATGGGTCCTAGTGAGGATCTGGCGGCAGTCGAGAAGAAAACTTCAGGGTTTGATCTGGAGACTATCGACGTTTTATTTTGGAAGCGGGCAGTAATTCCCCTCTGGTGGATGCGGCTTTTCAGATCCTCTATAGATAGCAGTGTGAATACTCGCTGGTCAGTGTGCTGAGTCATGAAGCTCTCCACAAACTACACACACGGGCGTAGTTTACAGTATGAGCTTGTTTGGCCATATTCTTGGCAGTTCACACATTGTACCGGACCATTGTGTTTGTGCGGTTCCTCAACTGTAATTCGGCGGTGTAGCAGGAACTGAAGATTGTATATAGAGTGCACTTCGTATTTCTTCAGGGGTTTATTTTCTGGTTCTAGCTCAACCTTCAAGAGTGGCTGCGGCTTTCTATCCCTGTTAAGGACATCTACTTCAGATTCTATGCCCTTAAGTACGACTTGCAGGACCTTGCTGCTTTTTAGCTGATACGTGTAAAAGTTTTTTTTTATACTCTGTAAGATATTTCGATAATACTCTGTAATTATCTTTAGACTTCATTTGAACTTTTGTTTCCTGAGTGTTGCACTTTACAAGGGGTATTATGTGGAAGATATCCTTGCCAATAAGCTTTAAAATTTTGTTGACAAGAACATTGGAACTTTTTTCTCGTACATAAATAGGCGGAGGCTTTGGTTTCCTTTTCTCGACTTCAGTAGATTCGGCCGCCCCAACCGCATAGGCGTCTGCCAAGATTTTAAATCGGTTTGAGTTCATGGGCGTTTCTATTGCAGCTAAACTAGCATTGCCACGGGTTAATTTGCGTTGAGAATTTAGAGGTCTCGGCTTCCTTTAGATTTGAATGTAGCGATCCATACCAGTCTGCACAGTCGGCTTAATTTGTTCATTGTTTTTGTTGTATATTAATGTTTGTGCTGCTAGCTGTTGATGTCGTTAAATGCGCTGTCGATACAGTTTCGGTTGTTGTTGTTGTTGTTGTTGTTACGGTTGACGTTGTAAGCGAAATTGCGGTGCTAGTTACTGCGCTCTTAGGCTGCAGAGACATCGATGGTAGCGAGGAAGAGCAGGAACGCGCTCTATTGCTCTCTACGTTTAAGAATTCGGGCAAGTTGGGGGTAATTGACCGCGCTTGATCAGAGCTTGCATTATTTTCGGTTGTTTTAAAAGAGAAGTACGCGTTGTTTCTTTGTACTGAGAGGCGTCTCTCGGTTTGCTTACGTTGACTTTGTGTGCTAACGTCGTTTTGACTCATTGTAATCGAGGTTGATTTATTAGACTTTTAAGTGTTATGTTTTAAATTAATTAATTAATTAATCAATATAAACATTTGCGATTTCAACGCAGAGAGCGTATTTTCGCGTTATTGTAAATTTATTGAACCAGTCACTGCAATTTTATGATTTTATTGAGAACACAATAAATACACGTCTGCATGCGAAGACGGTTGAAAAATGAAATGGACAAAACTTGAACTCGTTTTATTTACAACAAATTGTTACAGATTCATATGTCAATTTAAATTTTGTTACTTTGACAATTGATTAAATAAAATATTAAATATTAAATACTTTAAGGAAATTTGCATACTAGGAAACTTGACTCAATGGTAAGATTTTACTGTTTTCTTAAAGATTTTATTTATTTAATTGATTCGGGCACTACGATTACTCAGTCTCAGAATAAACCGTTAAAATTGAAAATAATGCTGCCGATACGTGTACAGCCTGATGTAATGCCCCAGCAAGGAAAGTGTGGACTTTACACGAATAAAATACATTATTTGCGTAAGTATTTATTGGATGAATTGGTGACCAAAAAGTTTGCAATGGACTTCATGGAACCGGTAGACACTGCAGCATTACAAGTACCTAACTATTATGCTATCATTAAGATGCCGATGGATGTTGGAACGATTAAACAGCGTGTACAGAATCGATATTATCATTGTGTGGATGAACTGATTAACGATTTTCGCCTAGTAATAACCAACTGTTTCACTTTTAATCGGCCCGGAGATGTTGTCTATCGTAATTGCCAGAAGCTCGAAAAATTTTTTCATCGAGTACTTAATAAAATGCCCAAGGGTGAAGAAAAGCTAAGTACAAAGGATCCACTGGCGTCGGGTAAACATGTGGGAATTGAGAAGACTAGCGAAACGGTTCAGATACAATGCAGGGAACATATGTGGAAGCTGCAGGATGCCATATCCATCGAAAAAGACAAGAGTATTTGCAAGTATTTTAGTTCCAAG
This sequence comes from Zaprionus obscuricornis, assembly GCA_037044475.1. Classification (NCBI taxonomy): domain Eukaryota; kingdom Metazoa; phylum Arthropoda; class Insecta; order Diptera; family Drosophilidae; genus Zaprionus; species Zaprionus obscuricornis. Next base: position 11,288 of record JBAMBR010002607.1, on the reverse strand, counting down.
TTGGAACATTTAGGTCAAAAAGTTGATCGCCATTGTTTCAAAAGTCTCGATGAGTTCCGTTTCGAAGTAAATCTAATTTTTAGAAGATTCAATAACCAGATTCAGATGTTCTATGAATTATATCATAAAAATTTAAATCGCATTTCACAAAAAAATTGTGCGAATTGTTTAATGGATGGAGAGGAGCAAGAAGAAGATGCCCATACAAATGTCGTATTGGATAAAAATGATCTAATCAGGGTTATTGTCACTCTTAAAAGAGCAGAAACCATAGTCGAACAGTGAACAAAAGTATATACAAAATATAAGGAGAATCGTGCTAGAGATTTTATTAATATTTTTGCGACAGCAACTAATAAAATAAAGCTAAAGATGCAGAATGAGGATCAACAGGCTGAAGAAAGTGATTTGGTAGGAGACAGGGAGGGTGAGGAGTATGTTGACAATGACAGTGAAAATGAGTTTGAGAAAGACAACGATGGTGGTTATGATCGTGTTGATGGTGATAATGGTGATCGTGAAATTAATGATATTACTTACGGGGATGATGATAATAATGATACTAATGAAGATGAAAATAATGGTAAAATTAATGATGATCATTGTCGGGAGCAGCGTCATAATACAAATTATAGTTAAGGCGTATTATGTACATATATGTCCCCTCTGCCCTTTCTGTACATTGGCGTCTGCCGGCAGCGGTGCTCATCTAGCGCAACGCTGCTCTCATCAAGCGCAGCTCTGCGCTCTAATTTAGAGCAGCTGCTAAACACCCACACTTGCCGTCGGCTCTCGCCAATTCTAGTTTCGTGTCGCTTATCGAACTAAGCGTGTGTTTCTGATCTAGGCTTGTAACGCGCCCGTTGCAGTCAACCCTTAAAAACATTTTGCTTGTGACTCGACAGTTACAGCAACAATAAACACTAATTTATATTAAATTATTTACATTTGTTTTATTTGATCTCGCCAAAGTTACTAAAAAGGCTTGGTAACTCAACAATCATAATAGAGAACTAATGACATTTTCAAGGGCCGTGTAGAAGACTTTTCCAACAATTTGGACAGTTTATTCGACATAGCCTTTGGAATGGATGAAAATCGAGGAGGATAAAATCTTTTTAAAAAGGCAAAGAGAGCCGGGGCGTATTGGAAATAAGCTTAGCAAGAAAAGAAGAAAAGGCTAGAGAGAGAAAAATGAAATACCAAGCAAGGCTTGATAAAATAAAGTTCGGAGAGTTTATTGCTACCCATAGAACCCGATCAACTCACAAGCTCTGATGAAGGTGAAGATATCCCCTTGCCATCCACATCAAAAAATATATATTCCTACTAAAATATAGCCTACTAAAAAAAAGAGAAAGAAAAGATTTTATAACACCTAAGCTAGTTGCAGCTATAGACAGATGCCAATTAAGCGTAAGAGATTCTGTTTACATACTCCAGGCTGTAGTTGAAGCTCTGGGCTTATACTGCGATGACTTTCCAATAAATAAATCATCCATCCAACGCATACGGACACAAATCAGACAAAAAAGAGCAGAATCTATAAAATCAGACTTCCAGAATAATATGCCTGAAATGGTAACCGTCCACTGGGATGGGAAATTATTACCTGGACTGGACGTGAGAAGTTCCAAAGAAGAACGCCAATAGTAATTTCATTTGGAGAAAAGGAGCAACTTTTGGCAGTACCAAAACTAGAAGAACAAGCTGTTTTAAGCGCGCTGCGTGAGTGGAACCTCGATAACAAAGTACAAATAATGTGTTGTGACACTACTGCTTCTAATATTGGACGATTGAATGGAGCTTGCGTACTTTTGGAGCAAAAATTTGACAAAGAACTAGTACTTTTTGCTTGCCGACATCACGTCTACGAACTGGTTAAAAAATGTGTATTTGAAAAAAAAAATCAGCCAACTCACGATTAATTCTGACATCCCGATCTTCAAAAAGTTTAGAGACAATTGGAAAACGATAAATCCTGCTGCTGTTGAAACATACTACGACTTCGCCAATAAATACTTTCCAACTACAACAATAAACAAATTATTGTTTTTTTTTTGTATAATCAAAAAATATAAAATTTATAATTTATTTATAATAATATATTTATATTGATACTTACAAAAAACGATTGTACGAGACGATTATAGAGAAGTTATTGAACTCTCCATTACATTTTTGGGAGGAGATATGAACAAGAATTTTAAAATCAGACCTCCCGGAGCGATGCATCAAGCTAGGTGGATGGCTAGAGCCATTTACTCATTAAAAATTTGTTTATTTCAGTCGCAACTAAAAGTTTCTGACAAGGACAAACAAACACTTCAAGACGTTTGCCTATTTATTTCGGTTGTTTATGTGAAACTTTGGCTTGGATGTACCCTGGCGGTAAAGGCTCCCAATCATGACTTTAGTTTTTTAAAGATGTTAAAAAAATATGAATGTGTGGATAAATCGATTGCCAAAGCAGCCCTAAAAAAATTTAGTCAACATCTTTGGTACTTGTCAGAAGAAATTGCTGTATTATGTCTCTTCGATGAAGAAGTTGATGAAGAAACCAAGGGAAAAATTATTTTAAACTTACAAAGAGAGAGTTTAAGTGAATGCGGCAAAAGATACATTCCATCAAAGGAAAATATGGCTGAATATCGAAGTGGTAAGTAGGAAACTTCAGTTTACTTTTTTTTTTCTAATAACATACCTCTATCATATACTTTATTTATGTTACAGGAAAAGTTCTAAGTGATTTTATATCGACCAAAAGTAAAAATATATTTTCCCGATTGAAAAATGATGCAAATTTTCTCGAAAAACCAGTTTCCACGTGGGATACAGATTGTGTATATTTAGAGGCTAAAAGCAAGGTGTCGGGAGCAGCGTCATAAAATAAATTATAGTTAAGGCTTATTATGTATATGTCCCCTCTTCCCTTTCTGTACATTGGCGTCTGCCAGCAGCGGTGCTCATCTAGCGCAGCCCTGCTCTCATCAAGCGCAGCGCTGCGCTCTCATTTAGAGCAGCTGCTAAACACCCACGCTTGCCGTCGGCTCTCGCCAATTCAGTGTCGTGTCGCTAATCCGAACTAAGCGTGTGATTGCGATCCTTGGATTTTAACGCGTCCGTTGCAGTCAAACTCTTAATAACATTTGCTTGTGACTCGTCAGTCACAGCAACAACAAACACTAATTTATATTAAATTATTTGCATTTATTTTATTGATCTACATTACTATATTAAAAGGCAGTTAATGATACAGCAGAGAGAGCTGTAAAAATAATGCAAGAGTTTCACAGGTTGATAACTGCAAAAGAAAAGCATAAATCAATTTTTAGTTCGCTGTGTTCAAGAGCATCAGCGTATTTATCCTGATTGTAAAAAAGAGCCTCTAAAGATAAAATATCCTTCTTAATTAGATATAATATCGATTCTTCAAACTTTGTTTTCTTTTACTTATTGGAAATACATTATATAATCTATCTATTATTAGTTGGAAGTGTTGGAATTTCAAATTTTCAAACATTTTGGTGCTCTGGAGGCACGTGAAGTTAAATATATAATATAACTTTGGGCACCGAGTATTATATAGTCGAGCATACTCGACTATAACTTTTTTGTTTATTTTTTTTTTAAGGTCGTTGATGCACCGCAGTACATTCATCCCCTGAAACCAGACCGTAGTCTGTTATTGCCTCTTTCCTGCGATGTTGAAAGCTTAGCTGCAGAAGACATTATGGACTTCAGATCGACAATTGTATTATCAATGTCCGTGGTGTTATTGAATTCGGGATTTATGTATATGTATTCTAAGAAGAACTTCTGAATTGACGAGTGCGTACCACGAGGTTTCTAAATATTTAATTAATGACCTAATTAGCAATTTTGGAACAATTAGAATTAACAATTATGTGCGAATTCGGTCAAAATTGGATCATAATCCTGGACGTTATACAAATTTCAATTTTTGGGTACCGGGTATTATACAGTCGAGCGTACTCGACTTTAGCTTTCTTACTTGTTTGTTTTTGGATTTTTTTCATAGCTGTACAATTGAAAGAGGTATGTATATTTCCGCATCCTACGCTGACTGAAAGTAGGATCCAAACTCTTGACAGTTTGATCATTACACAGGACCTCTTCGCTTGTGTGGCTCTTCGACAGTTATTGACCGGTTTAGGAGGTATTTACGTTTACAAATGGGGTGGATGGAGTTCTGATTTTTTCCGAATATACTATGAAGATTTATTTTTACCTTAAACAGTGGTTGGGGTATTTTTTTCTCTGCTTCGGCTGGGCGTACTTCTGGTTCGATGCCCTTAAAAACAACTTGTAGTCGTTGGCAGCTTTTCAGCTGATAAGTTGTAGCATGCGCTCATATCAAATTTGGTTATAGTTATGTACCGATCTACATATACCGGAGTGCATAGCCGAATTTTGTGTTTTATTCGAGTTTGAATTTGTTGAGGTAAGTGATCGGGACTGCTGATTAGGCACACGAACTGATAGTTGGTAGCGGCTGTCATTGACTTTGTAGTTGTAGTTACAGTCAAAATTGACTTACTCAAAGTAAAACAGGCCTTCGTGGTTGTTATTGTTGGTGCTGGTCATGGTGAGAGTTAAAAATTGCTGAGTCCGAGTTGAGAAAAGTAGGAGTAAATGGATACTCACTCTCTTTACGGGCGAAATAAATGAAAAATATGCATTATTGCGTTGCGATAAGAGATGAACGTCGGTTCATCTAGCTCTCTTTGCATATGAACTCTTTTTTCGCTCTGCGAAACGTTGTTGTTGTTATTTCCATTACACGTCGACATTATGCACGCTCTCTCTTACAGCTAATTGGCTAATGTTGCTGTTCCTTTTTTCTGTTCTTTCTTGCTCTACATTAGTATGTCAACGCTTTTGTGGTTCAGTTTATCAATTTAATGTTTGTAATTTGTAAAAGTTATGTTGTCCGTTTCACCAACCGGCATCTCACGACCGCTGTTATTGTCAGCATGTTCTACCCAGTTCACCAGTGCCAAACTACTCGGGAGAGAAAATTCTATTCCGAACCCCCTATGTATTATAAGCTGTCCGAGGTCGCCGACGCTTTGTCCAAATAATATTAATACCCATTCAACAATGTTAAGTACAACCACATTTAAGTATTTTATACATACTTAATATAATAATTTATATACAATAATTATTAAAAATATGTATTTAAATGCAACTGACAATGAAAAGTTGTGTTCACGAATCGGAAACTATGTTGCTAAAAATATGTACCAGAGATGTGCAGCAGTGGCTGTTTTCGACACTAGTAGTATACTCACACTTTTTGCGGTGGCGGTGGTATAGACACCGCATAGTAACCGGTTGCGGTGTTTAAACACCGCATCAGAATCGAATATGCAGACACAACGACAAAAAAATATGCGGTGCCTGAGCACGAGCACAAAAATTGACTCGCTCAAAAAAGTACGAGTGAATTTTCGTATCATATACTCTATCATATACTTTATTTATGTTACAGGAAAAGTTCTAAGTGATTTTATATCGACCAAAAGTAAAAATATATTTTCCCGATTGAAAAATGATGTATACATTCCACGTGGGATACAGATTGTGTATATTTAGAGGCTAAAAGCAAGGTGTCGGGAGCAGCGTCATAAAATAAATTATAGTTAAGGCTTATTATGTATATGTCCCCTCTTCCCTTTCTGTACATTGGCGTCTGCCAGCAGCGGTGCTCATCTAGCGCAGCCCTGCTCTCATCAAGCGCAGCGCTGCGCTCTCATTTAGAGCAGCTGCTAAACACCCACGCTTGCCGTCGGCTCTCGCCAATTCAGTGTCGTGTCGCTAATCCGAACTAAGCGTGTGATTGCGATCCTTGGATTTTAACGCGTCCGTTGCAGTCAAACTCTTAATAACATTTGCTTGTGACTCGTCAGTCACAGCAACAACAAACACTAATTTATATTAAATTATTTGCATTTATTTTATTGATCTACATTACTATATTAAAAGGCAGTTAATGATACAGCAGAGAGAGCTGTAAAAATAATGCAAGAGTTTCACAGGTTGATAACTGCAAAAGAAAAGCAAAATCAATTTTTAGTTCGCTGTGTTCAAGAGCATCAGCGTATTTATCCTGATTGTAAAAAAGAGCCTCTAAAGATAAAATATCCTTCTTAATTAGATATAATATCGATTCTTGAAACTTTGTTTTCTTTTACTTATTGGAAATACATTATATAATCTATCTATTATTAGTTGGAAGTGTTGGAATTTCAAATTTTCAAACATTTTGGTGCTCTGGAGGCACGTGAAGTTAAATATATAATATAACTTTGGGCACCGAGTATTATATAGTCGAGCATACTCGACTATAACTTTTTTGTTTATTTTTTTTTAAGGTCGTTGATGCACCGCAGTACATTCATCCCCTGAAACCAGACCGTAGTCTGTTATTGCCTCTTTCCTGCGATGTTGAAAGCTTAGCTGCAGAAGACATTATGGACTTCAGATCGACAATTGTATTATCAATGTCCGTGGTGTTATTGAATTCGGGATTTATGTATATGTATTCTAAGAAGAACTTCTGAATTGACGAGTGCGTACCACGAGGTTTCTAAATATTTAATTAATGACCTAATTAGCAATTTTGGAACAATTAGAATTAACAATTATGTGCGAATTCGGTCAAAATTGGATCATAATCCTGGACGTTATACAAATTTCAATTTTTGGGTACCGGGTATTATACAGTCGAGCGTACTCGACTTTAGCTTTCTTACTTGTTTGTTTTTGGATTTTTTTCATAGCTGTACAATTGAAAGAGGTATGTATATTTCCGCATCCTACGCTGACTGAAAGTAGGATCCAAACTCTTGACAGTTTGATCATTACACAGGACCTCTTCGCTTGTGTGGCTCTTCGACAGTTATTGACCGGTTTAGGAGGTATTTACGTTTACAAATGGGGTGGATGGAGTTCTGATTTTTTCCGAATATACTATGAAGATTTATTTTTACCTTAAACAGTGGTTGGGGTATTTTTTTCTCTGCTTCGGCTGGGCGTACTTCTGGTTCGATGCCCTTAAAAACAACTTGTAGTCGTTGGCAGCTTTTCAGCTGATAAGTTGTAGCATGCGCTCATATCAAATTTGGTTATAGTTATGTACCGATCTACATATACCGGAGTGCATAGCCGAATTTTGTGTTTTATTCGAGTTTGAATTTGTTGAGGTAAGTGATCGGGACTGCTGATTAGGCACACGAACTGATAGTTGGTAGCGGCTGTCATTGACTTTGTAGTTGTAGTTACAGTCAAAATTGACTTACTCAAAGTAAAACAGGCCTTCGTGGTTGTTATTGTTGGTGCTGGTCATGGTGAGAGTTAAAAATTGCTGAGTCCGAGTTGAGAAAAGTAGGAGTAAATGGATACTCACTCTCTTTACGGGCGAAATAAATGAAAAATATGCATTATTGCGTTGCGATAAGAGATGAACGTCGGTTCATCTAGCTCTCTTTGCATATGAACTCTTTTTTCGCTCTGCGAAACGTTGTTGTTGTTATTTCCATTACACGTCGACATTATGCACGCTCTCTCTTACAGCTAATTGGCTAATGTTGCTGTTCCTTTTTTCTGTTCTTTCTTGCTCTACATTAGTATGTCAACGCTTTTGTGGTTCAGTTTATCAATTTAATGTTTGTAATTTGTAAAAGTTATGTTGTCCGTTTCACCAACCGGCATCTCACGACCGCTGTTATTGTCAGCATGTTCTACCCAGTTCACCAGTGCCAAACTACTCGGGAGAGAAAATTCTATTCCGAACCCCCTATGTATTATAAGCTGTCCGAGGTCGCCGACGCTTTGTCCAAATAATATTAATACCCATTCAACAATGTTAAGTACAACCACATTTAAGTATTTTATACATACTTAATATAATAATTTATATACAATAATTATTAAAAATATGTATTTAAATGCAACTGACAATGAAAAGTTGTGTTCACGAATCGGAAACTATGTTGCTAAAAATATGTACCAGAGATGTGCAGCGGTGGCTGTTTTCGACACTAGTAGTATACTCACACTTTTTGCGGTGGCGGTGGTATAGACACCGCATAGTAACCGGTTGCGGTGTTTAAACACCGCATCCGAATCGAATATGCAGACACAACGACAAAAAAATATGCGGTGCCTGAGCACGAGCACAAAAATTGACTCGCTCAAAAAAGTACGAGTGAATTTTCGTTGTGCTTTTATGCTTCATATTCTTTATGCGGTGTTTCTACGCAGTGTAGCAGAATGAAATACACTATATTTGATGTGTATTGCAAGTACAAGATCAATATTGTACCGCAATATTATTTCTTTGTTAGAATGCATGCTTCTTAACCAGTGATGTTTTCAGCACAAGCTCATTAACTCGCTCTAGATCAAGTAAAAATGAGTTACTATTACTATTATTTTAATTATGTTACTGTTTAATTTTAAAATACTATTACTATTATAATAATGAAGTCATTGTTTAATTTTAAATTTAATATATCCACTGTGAAGTTATACAAAAGTTTTTTTTCATTTTTAATATTTTTATTATTATATAACATTCAATATTATTAATACATATTGAAAAAATGAATACATTTACTTGAACATTTTATATATGTATGTATATACATATGTATATATATACATATGCATCGCATCAACAGAACATACATGCATATGAAAGTACATGTGAAACTAATCACAAAAACACCGCATTAAAAAATGAGTTGTTCGCGGTGCTTACATACTCGTGTATGAAAATGACATTGTATTAATGCGGTGCACTAGTAGTTGCGGTGGACCGCTGCACATCTCTGATATGTACCTTAAAATTTATAAAATAAATTTACTACAAAGCTCCAAGAAACTGTGCCTTGTTTTAAATTGTACCAGGAGAATAATCCAAAGCCTAAAATTGTGCATTCTTGGTTAATCTGTAACAGTCCTCATGTGATGATTCCACCTTAAATGACAATTTTGCCAAATGCAAAATTGTCTAAAACAGCGTTGTGAGAGGAATAATTAAAAAGTTCTTCCATGGAAACTCTCTTAAAATAAGTTGTAAAATACGTCGGTAGTCATACCAAAAAATTAGTTAAGTCCAATAATTATTTTGGATGAACTGCCTTACAGTTGGTTTTACAGTAGATGCATCAGCTTATAGTTTGATTTGAGAGTAGAGCAGAGGTAAAGGAACACTACGCAACTTTTACTACTATTAGATACATGGATAATTTATAAAGCATGTTGCTTATTGAAAAAAAAAAAAAAAAACAGCATTAGAGTATTCGAAAAGCCTGGAAATATGCATGACCACTCTCTGCACTTTTTCAATAGTGCCAATTGTTTGCGCCGGTCTCAATTACAAAATTGCAGTTTTATTTATTCTGTTTGATTCACTCGAAGTGAAAAAACATAATATTAGCGAAAAGACGCAAACACATATAATAATATATGCATAATTGTTTTTAACTATAGCAAGTGATTAAAACAAACAAATATTACAAATAAAATACAAGTAAGAAAGCTATAGTCGAGTATGCTCGACTATTTAATACTCGGTGCCCAACTCTTTACAAATGTGAAAAAGAAAAAACACTAAGTTAATTTTGCCGTCGTGTATGGGGTTAGAACAGTAGGCAAGCGTACGCTATAGAGACGCGTCTTAAATTTTGGTATTTGAAATGTGTATAACTTCCATGTTAATAATCCGATCTGTACCAAATTTTTACACAACGCCCAGACAAACATATTCTAACTATGTACCAATCATGTAGCTTGACTGGGTGTGGGTGAAGTGGTGTGTTCAAAATGGTTTTCATCGATTTATGGAGGCGGTGGGGGCGTGGCAAAAATCCAAAATAAACTTGATCTGCCTACAAACACTACACGCACTTTGCAAATAAAGTGAAGTCTCTAGCTCTTATAGTTTCCGAGATCTGTGTGTTTATACGGACGTACAGACGGACGGACGGACATGGTCCAATCGACTCGGCTGTTGACTGAGTCAGAATATATATACTTTATGGGGTCGGCCACGCCTCCTTATGGGTGTTACATACATTTGCTGCTGTCACTAACCCAATATACTCTTGGTACCCAATGGGCACCGATTATAAAAATCAACCACTGCCACTAATAGCCCAAATCCGAACAAACAACAAACAAAACGAAATAGAGAATAGCAGTCCCCATGCAACTCAAACGAACCAAAGAACAATAACAAAAAACAAAAAAGCAAAGCTTTTAGCGAGTCTCAAAAAACGATCAAAGAATATTGCCTAGCTGAGCCAAAATCAAATAACAAATTTGAGATGCTAGCACTAGAAGAAGATGTAACCGAAAACGACAGTGGGACGGGAACACAATCAAATGCACAAAACCACAACCAAGGTCAAACGCCAAAAAATGGGCCAAATCCTCCACAACTATATGTTCAAAACGTAGAGAATATGCACGCCCTTACAACGGCTTTAAACTCCCTACCAAATACAACGTATTAACTAAAAGCACTTTCAACAAATGAAATGAAGATCCAACCACAAAGTAATGTACATTATACGAACATACTAAATCTGTTAAAAGAAAAGAAAACAAAATTCATCAGACCAAAGAGGGTTCAATGTGATTCTACTGACAAAAATGGAATCATAAAAGAACCAGCTGAACTAAGCTATGAAGTCATAAATATCCACAACATTCAAAGGAACATTACAAAACAACCCCTCCCCCTATTTTCAATAGAACAATTTATTATTAAAAATTTGTTTATTTTATTATTTAACTTGTGTTCTGCTACCTTATTGGCAGCTTGACAAGTTGTACCCTAAAAACTAATAACAATTTATCATATTATGATGTATCTATATCTATTATTATATCTATATCTAACTATTAGTTAACAAAATTTTCCTAGAGACCTCGTTAGAAGGGCCTAGTAAAATGGTATCTCTTTTTCAGCTTTTGTCAGTTTTCTTGACCAATGGTCTATTAAGACATAGTTTAGAACTTAAAACATTCCCAACAAACCAAGATATTGATATCATGCTAATATCCGAGACACTCGCAACTGAAAAAACCTACATAACTTTTACAAACTATGACATTTTTACACAAACCACCCTGACTTTAGAGCGCATGGAGGAACTGCAATCATTATCAAAAAAGACATCAAATGTGTTGAACTGGAAAATTTTAAAAAAGAACACATACAGGAGACAACAGTTGCCATACCAAGTAGG
>JBAMBR010002606.1:45000-55948 GCA_037044475.1 Zaprionus obscuricornis | reverse complement strand
TGATAATAAGTGCAATTTGACATATACATATGTATATTTTGTAATTGTGCTTAAGCTTTACCTAAACTACTTTCTATTAAAAATTCTATTCTATTATAAAATTTTATAAGTGTTCAAATTATGTTTTTATATTAATTTTTACTTTAAAATTAATTTATTTTCTATTTTATTTCTTTTTTTTTGTTATTATTTGAAGTGTTGAATTTTTAAGGTTTTTTTTTTTGTGGATTTTTTGTAATATATTATGTGTTTGTGTGTCTGTGTATGTATGTATGTGTGTGTGTGTTTGTTTATTTGTATTTAAGCATTTAAGTGACTTTTCATATACACTACCTTGCAAAGTTGTTAGTGAAGTAGGGTTGGAAGCGTCTATATCATACACACCTCTATGTGCGCATTCCTTTTTGAAGTTGAGACGTATGGGTGTGCCCGATAGCGGCTTATTCTTTTTGGTTTGAATCTTCAGGCCCACATTGAATGATGCAGTGCCCGAACTGTTTCCGGTGCAGGGCAGGAATATGCTAAAATCTAGCTTAGATTGATATGAATGAATTGGGCGCATTGAAATAATATAATCAATATATAAATAATTTACGATAGGATAGGAAATGGTTCAGGATCATAACTAATACTAAAAGGGATTATAGTAAAATGCTTTACTATACTTACTTTCCGGATCGGATGGTATACGTCCACGTTTATTTATTGATAACGTTGGCGCCTTTAAAATGCTCTCATCAAGTGTTTGCAATCGATCAAAATCATAAAAGAAACGACGTTTACCCGATTTCCATGTAAAATTCACATAATTCACCTCCGATGGTATTACCAGATAACTATAGACTGTCGTATCACGAATTTCATTCGTTACACGATTATTATGTATGGCATAGATGCGATCCGAATAACCTTGCGGAAAGTATAGAGCTACAAAAAGAAAAAAACCAATTCAATTTTTATAGTTTTTGAAAGACTTTCAAAATGTTTGCAAAGCAAATATTTTGATATAAATTTATTGGAGTTTGAGTTGATGCGCATTAAGATCATTTTGGCTTTAGCTTGAAACACTTTTCAAGTTCAGCTACGCTAATTTGTAGTTGAACCAGTTTGTTTTGCAGTTGAACCACTTTTGTATAAAGTTAAACCAATTTTTTAAGTAGTTGAAACACTTTTCCTAAAGTTTCAACTGTGAAACTTAGTTACAATACTTAGCTTCGCAGCTGAACCACTTTGCATATGGGAAACATTAATAAATCATAGAACCATTTGATAAACTGAACCGGTTCATAACACTATTTTTCAGATATATGCATACTCACCGCTAAGCATCTTTAACTGTTGTTCACTAATCCATAGCGACATGCCGTTCTCTTCTGCTCGATTGTTATGTCGATAGTTGTTGTTGTTGTTATTGGATTGTGGTTTCTTGCGTGAACCACGTCGATGTCCACCACCGCCACCGCCACCACCAATGCCATGACCAGTACCAATACCAAGACTGCTATCATTATCCATAAAGTTATCGATGCCACCAGCATCGTCAGCATTATTATGATAATCTTCGGAGCTATCTGAATCGGTTCGTCGTCTATTATTATTATTATTGTTATTATTATTATTGTTGTTGTTGTTGTTGTTGTTATTGTTGTTATTGCGATTATGATGCTGACGACATTCAAGCGGTTCAATGCATAAAAATGCCTGCAAAATCAGCATCAATGAGAACCATTTGACAATGCAATTGAATCCCTCCTGCTGTGGCATATTTCTATTCCAAAAAGAAAAAAAAAAAAAAAACAAACAGAAATCCAGATGAGAAAAAAACTACGAAATATAACTACGCAAAATACAGAAGAAGAAGAAAAAAAAAATGTGAAATTGATTTTGCTTGTTGAATATTCAATAATCAATGCCAAGCGTTTGTTTGCTGTTTTTCAGCTGTTTGCTTTTCTTAAGGGGCCCCCTTTCATACCCCCAATCTTATACTATGGCAATTATAGATAAGTATTGATCAAACAAATAAAAATTGCGAATAAAAACCTGAGTATCATATGTTCATTCAATCTATAAACAGTTACAGATACAGATACAGATACAGATATATATATATATAGACAAAATGTTATATAGACAGCTGAGCTAACATACAGAGATAGATAGCATTAAGTTTTAATGAAGAACAGATAGATCAACAGTTGATTTCAACAGTCAAAGCTAAGCATATGGAATATAATGAATATACATTCATTACCTTAACATTCACTCAATCATTTAATCAGTCAATCAATCAATCATTCAATCACTTATATGATATTATACTTATTTTTTATACTTATTTTATGTCTAACAAGCGAACCGGTTCAATGTTGAACCATTTGTGCAACACTTTGACAGTTACAAGTTACAATTTCATATGCATTCAATTTTTCAGTTGAAATATTTCTTATAGTCAACACATGCAACACGCCTTGAAACAGCAGGCGAACCGGTTCAAAAAAAAAAAAAAAACTAGAGAAATGCAAGTGTAAATATTTTAAGAATTTTTTCTTGTTGTTGTTGTTTTATTTACAATTTTCTTTTTTTTTTTTTAAGCAACATTCGACACATTTCTGGTATTGCACAAATCTATTGAACCGGTTTTTTTTTTCTTTCTTTTTTTTCGTTTATTTATGCTTATATAACTTTTTGTACCGGTACAAAGTAATAAATAAACTGATGTATAATTAACTTGTCAATGATAGATATTGAACATTTTGCTTAAATTTAAAGCTGCAACAACTTGAAGTCTTAGAACTACTTGAAAATTAGCTATACGAACCGGTTCACAATAAAAAAAAAAAAAAATCATTTATAGAGTTGAACAAACTTTGAAGTAAAGTTCGTTTAATGCGCAAATAACAATTAAAAATTAACGATAGCGATAACGATGTCGATAACGATGCCGATAACGATAACGATTTGTTGTAATCAAATGTTTAAGTGAAGTTTCCCATTGAGTATCGACAACGACAACGACAGCGACAGCTACTGAATTTGAATTGCGATTGAAATGAATTGGAATTGAAATTGAAATTGAAATTGGATTGCAATGAATTGCAGTAAACTTCATGTTGTTCTTGTTGTTTTTGTTGTTGTTGCTGTTGTTGTTGGGCCACATAAAAAAAAAAAAAGTTGACTATAAAAAAAAAAACGATCGTTAATGGATGCTGCAGCAGTAGCCGCTGCCACTTTGCTGTCGCTGTCACAGTCAACAACAGAGACGAAGTCACAGGCAATGCCAGAGGTAGTCGCTGTGACAGCAACAGCGACAGTGGCAGTGGCAGTGACAGTGGCAGAGGCAGCAGGCAGAGGCAGAGGCAGCAGGTACAAAGTCGTTAGCACTTGGCGTGGTGTGAAGAGTTGCCCAACTCAATGAGCAGTGGCAGTGGCAGTAGCAGGGGGTAGACTTAGGTGCAGGATCTTTAGTAGGGATTGAGCAGATAGACAGACAGAGAGTGAGAGAGAGAGAGAGAGAGAGAGAGAGAGTGACGGAGTGAAGGGAACTCTATGCGACAGACAAGGCAAAAATTTAACATAATGAAGAAAGAAAGACAAGATGTAGAAGAGGCAACAGAAGCAGGCGAACGAACAAGTGTTCAAGACATAAGTAGAGTGACCAATTTACAGTGACGTAGGCAAGGGGGAGTGAGGGGTAGGGGGACCGACCAAAGAAAAGGAAGACAATAAACGTTGGGTCATATAAATATTACGCTATATAAATAATCTAAATATAAAATATAAAAAAAAAAAATACTAAATAAATTTTGCAGCTTTGTCTGTTTTTGGCAGTCTTGCAGTACGCCCCCGCTGAGCTACGCCACTGTGTAGTGTCCACTGTCCACTCTGTTCATTGTGGCAAACATAGCGCAAACGAACAAAAAAAAAACGAACTCAACTCTGGTCTCTGATCATACTATATATATATATATATATATATATATATGTATGTCTCTGGTACTCGACATATTTCTTCCTCTTCCACTTCTGTCTGCGTCTGTCTGTCTGCGTGAATGAGCGTAACGAGTAAGGGGGCAAAGAACAGACAGATAGACAGACAGATAGGCAGACAGAGAGACAGAGAGAGAGAGAGAGAGAGAGAGAGAGAAATAAACAGACATAAAGACTGAGGCGACAGACAGACGACAGACGACAGTTGATGTTCAAGTCACAAGTAGAAGACGTTGAAGCAGCATCAACAGCAGCTGCGCAAGATGAAGTCAAGAAGGTGAGAGAGAGAGAGAGATAGATAGAGAGAGAGAGAGAGAGAGAGAAAGAAAGAAACAAGTTAAGGTGTCTTAATAAGATCAAACATGGCGATTATGGGGAATTACTTGAAGATAATGACATGAAGACTTAACGCGCAGCATACAAATAAGGCAATGGCACCCCAAAATGGGCTATTACAAGTATTGAGGTTATGTCCGCAATGCCAATGCAATTCTTTTACCTATCTATCTCTATCTCTCTCTCTCTCTATCTATCTATCTTGCTTAGACATACGTATACAGCTTGCAGTTTAATAAGTTTCTTGGGATAATTACAATTACAATATATATATAGAAATATACTGATGTATATAGGAATATATATATATATATATGTATACCAAGAAAACATAGTTCAATTCATAGAAGATCTTCTTAATATATTTATAAGCTTCAACGAAAAGTTTTCTATAAAAAAAATTTATTTTCGACCGATCATGCCTATGTTTGCTATATGATATAGTAATCCGATTTGAAACAAGATTGGCTGACATGTAGAAATTATCAATAAATTTAAATGTTGTTAATTTCAATTTTTAAACTTGACAAACAAAAACATTTCCTATACAAAAACTTAATTTCCAGCTGATTCTTCCTATGGTAGCTCTATAATATAGTAGCTCAATTTAAACCAAAATTTGACCAAGATTTATATATTGTCACTAAATTCAATTTCTGTAAGTTTTTTTTACACATTTTTCATACAAAGAAACAATTTCCTAGCGATAGTTCCTATAACTACATTGAGTTAAACATGCGGAAATGCGACTACGACTTGGTCAAGAATATATATATATATATAGATTCTGGTTATGCGCCACAAACTTTCAGAATGGCAAATTGCAAAAACAACAAAAAAAAAAAAAAAAAAAATGTTAAATTCCACGAAATTAAAGTTTTTAATTGTTCCCGAAGCATTTGCGCTTAATTGCGATTACAGGAGATGCATATATCAAAAGTCAGTTTCCAAAGAATTTATGGGGCTGCCCCCACATATACATTTTTCACGTGACGGAAGTTCAACATTATTATTTTTTTCATTCTTTCTTTCAGTTGTTTTTTTTTTTTTTAAATTGGAACAAAAAATAAAATGAAACGCAATTATCGCTAAAAAAAAAAATATATATATATATATACATATATATATAAAAATATATATAAATAGCACAAATCATAAAAAAAAAATTGTTTTGACTTTTCAATTGTTAATTATTACTAATAATAAAAAAAAGAAGAAACAAAAAAAAAATTCTTAATTTTATTTAAAAATTTTTACTTGTATTTCGTATTTAATGAGAAGCTCAAAGTGATAAGCATTAACAAGTACAAGTTGATATGATAGACACACACACACACACAGAGACACACACACACACACATGCATACACTAGACATTAGAGAGACACAGTTGAATTGCTTAATCATTTACAAAGCATACACTGCAAGAAATTATTTATGCATGTTGCAAGCGTAAAGCAAAAAAAAATATTTAAAAAAAAAATAAAAAATTGCTAAATTTAATGCATTGCAATTTTTGTTAGTATCAAATTTTGCACAGTGTAATTTATAGCTGCAAATAAAATAATAATAATAGAAATAAAGAAATTAAAAAATAATTAAGAAAGCGAGAATCAAAATGTGCTCGACTATTAGATACCCTAATAATTGTAGAACTTTCAGATTTTGCAATGCAAAATGTCAGAATTTTGTCTTATAGTTTTTTATATATGTATATTTGATTTCTGTAGATCTTTTAGGGAATATGACGAAAAGTCAAAAAATAAAATGTATTCCGCCTGCAAATAATACCAGTATTTTCTTGCATAGTCTCTAGCTTTCATAGTTTCCCCAAAATCCAAATCTCCAAAGACACAAAAAGCCCAAAAGACATGAGCTCAGCGACTTTCGACTACATATAATATATAAAATTTATGGCAGCTACTACGCCTGCCAATGAGCGTTACGTAAATTTATTGCTGTCACAAAGTCATTCCTATAATTATGAACCTATGAACTCTATGGATAATATTCTGACTTTAAAAAATGTAGAGCCGCAGATATCATTAGAGAATAGCTGAGAATAGTATTACTAGTGTATATAGCGTATGTCTAGATATACTATATATAGGCTATAAAGATATATGTATATATAGATATATGTAATATAGCTTTATAGCTAAATTTATAACTTAGCTTTAAATAGCTAACATAGCGGCTTAGATTGAGAAATTTATTAACTGCTGCATCAGATGTTGCATCAATTGCAGCAGCAAATGAAGTTGTTCAAACAAAGACAGGCAGCAGTAGAAGTAGGAAAAATGTGTGAGTGAGAGGGAGAGAGTGAGAGAGATAGAGATAGAGATAGAGATGGAGATAGAGATAGAGATAGAGATAGAGATAGAGATAGAGATAGAGATAGAGATAGAGATAGAGATAGAGATAGAGATAGAGATAGAGATAGAGATAGAGATAGAGATAGAGATAGAGATAGAGATAGAGATAGAGATAGAGATAGAGATAGAGATAGAGATAGAGATAGAGATAGAGATAGAGATAGAGATAGAGATAGAGATAGAGATAGAGATAGAGATAGAGATAGAGATAGAGATAGAGATAGAGATAGAGATAGAGATAGAGATAGAGATAGAGATAGAGATAGAGATAGAGATAGAGATAGAGATAGAGATAGGCATATATAAAGATCTATACATAATTTGCTTTGACAGCGTCAAGCGACTAAAATGAACAGATTAACATTTTAGCGTGAAACCGAAGACAACAACAACAATAACAATAAGAACGACAACAGCAACAGCAACAACAACACCAACAACAAATGCAGCTGCTGTTGATGGTGCAACAATTTGTTAGCTCTTTACGATTATTGCCTTTCTCACACCTTATTACCAAGAAAATAAAGAAGCAACAACAACAGCAACAACAACAACAACAATAACAACTTGGCGACAATGAAATGTGAAAATAGGCAGCAACAAAAGAGACAAATTCAATGAAGAACAAGAAGCTGCTGCTGACGTTTACCTCCACTCCTCTACCCCCCCCCCCCCTCCACTACACTTCACTCCCTTCCCCTAGCCTAACTCCAAAATATGCGCTGTCTCGCTCTTGCACATAAATAGCTGCAGACAGTGGAAATCGCATGGTCATAAAATCAAAAAACGGCCAAAGATATAGAAGTGGTAGCAGCAGCAGCAACAGCAGCAACAAGTGGCAGTGGCAGTGGCAGGGGAAGGCGCATACTCACAGCAGCATGTGCAAGCGAGATAGCAAGATCATAAACAATCTATAAGAAACAATATAAAATGACAACAACAACAACAGCAACAACAGCAACGAGAGGAATGAGACGTTGAAGTAGAAGGAACAAATTATTGCCAAAAGGAGCGCACAGTGTTGAGGACTTGCTGCTGCTCAAACAGACACACACACACACACATATAGGCACACACACATACACACACACAGAGAGTTAACAATGCGACGCAAGTCTTGGCCTGAACGTGCGATGCTGCTGTTGCTGCTGCTGCTGCTTTTTTTTTGGGTCTTTTTTTTATGATTTCTTTTTTTTTTTTTTTTTTTTTGGGATAAATTCAACGAGCTACCGATTAAATAATAAAAGGAAAAAAAATACGATGCTAAACAACAACAACAACAACAACAACAAGAACAACAGCAACAGGTACAACAACAACAACAGCAACAAAGTTGTTTGCTTAATGCAACACAGCCACAAACAAGAGACGCAACAACAACAACACCTTCAGCAAATACGCGCTGTTAAAAAAATAAAAAAAAGTGTTAAGTCAACAACGAATTGCGCATACACTATAAATAAAATAACAAAAAAAATAAAAAATAAAAAAAAAATAAATAAATAAAAGTTTATATAATTTATATAAAATATTAACAGCAAGCAGTGAGAATGCGCAACAGCAGCAGCAGCAGCAGGTAAAGCAAACAACAGCAGCAGCAGCAACAAGCTGCAGCAGTAGCAGCAACAAGACAAACTAAAGACTGTCTCCAAGTGCACTCAAGTACCGCTGCTGCTGCTGCTGCTGCTGTCGCTGTCGCTGCTGCTGCTGCTAGCAACACTGTCAGCAACGTCAAGCAGTGCTGGCCGGTCAAGTAGTAAAGGCGCGAGACAAGCAGGCTGGCCTGCATTGTGAATGCAAGTGCGAGTGAGACAGACAGACAGATAGAGAGATAGAGAGAGAGAGAGAGAGAGAGTAATGAGAATGAGGATTGCAAAGCTAAAGCAGGCAAAGGTGAAGATGTGCAGTTGTACGGGGAGGCGTCTGCGTTCAATCGAACAACTGAGACGTGCAGACGCGCAGCAAACAAGCAGCAGCAGCAGCTACTTCACAGAAAAAAGAAGCAGCAGAAGAAAACAGAACACTGATTTCTCATTTTGCGATTGTATGTGTGTGTCTCTCTCCCTGTGTGTGTGTGTGTGTGTGTGTGTGTGTGTGTGTGTGTGTGTGTACGATGATGACGACGATGGAGTCAGTGAGTTTTGCAGACGATTCCATTTGTTCGTTTGCTTTGCTCACAGGAAGCATTCAAGTGGCCCAACAAAAGCAACAGCAACAGCAAAAGGTGTCAGCGCTAGCAGCGACTGCGACAGCAGCAACAGCGACAGCGACAGAGACAGCAGCAACTGCGATAGCAACAGCACCGGTTACCATTGCATTTGCCAGGAGCTAAAGCTGAAGCTGAGACTGTAACTCTGACTCTTGGCTGTTGCCGTTGCCGTTGCCGTTGCCGTAGCTGTGTTGCTGTTGCTGTTCTTGTTGTTGTTATGTCTTGTTGTACAATGACTTTCACGCCTTTCGAGCGCGCCAAAACGCAAACAACAACAACAAGAACGACAACGACAACATTGCATACACAAGTGCAATGCATGTCTGTGCTTGTTTGTTTCTACGTCTCTCTTTCTATCTCTCTCTCTCTCTCTCTCTCTGTGTCTGTGCAACAAGTACAGGCGGTCAAGTCGAGGCTAAAATATGCTCTGGCTGCCCGTGAGACAATGAGGCACCGCCAAAAAGCCAAACACACTACACTGTGCGAAACAAATTTGCAAAGGAAAAGCAAAACAATATATAAAAAAAAATAAAAATAAAAATATTAAAAAATTTTCAAATTTTAAGAAATATATTAAAAAAAAAAATGTCAATAATTTTCAAAATATTTTTTCTTTTAATTTATATTTTATTTTAATTTTTATTGTAATTTTCATTTATTTTATTATTAATGTTTTAAATATATTTTTTTTTAATTTATATTTTATTTTAATTTTTATTTTAATTTTAATTATTATTTTTTAATTTTTGTTTTATTTCAATTTCAATTTTTATTTTGAATTATTATTTTATTTCAATTTCAATTTTTATTTTTAATTATTTTATTTCAATTTTCAATGAATTCCAATTTGAATTTTTGGCTATTATCCTGACGCAACATTTAAACACAAATTTCACTTTTCATTGTTCACTGTGTATTTTGCATGCATGCATCTCTCACTGCCTCGCTCTTTCTCTCTCTCTCTCTCTCTGTCTCACTCACTAACTCTCTCCCAGATTCTCTTATGTTTTGCGTATGCGTGCACACTTATGCTTGAGGATCATTTAGTTCAAGCTCAGCTGATAGCTTAAGCTTCATCTGCGCAAAAGCTTTATGCTCTCTGTTTCGTTTCACACGCAACTCAAATCGATGCTGTGCCGCTTCAGGGTCATGTGACAAAATAAATTTAAAGTAAAGAAATCCAAAAAAAAAAAAAAAATAATAAAAAAAATAAAGAAGAAACAAACAAATTATAGAGATTCACAAATTTAGAAATTATATAATTTATCGACACACACAAAAACAAAAAAAATTAAACCAATTTGTAGCAAATAAAAAAAAATTTGATATTTCGCACATTTTATTTGTTTGCAAATTGAAGAGAAAGAAGCAAGTGAAGAGAAGAGAAGAGGTAGAAAAGCGTTGCCAAAAGGAAGCACAGCGGCAGCTGATGCTGCGACAGGCGACTGAGACAGAGACTGTGCGAACATCATAATCATTCATTCACATTATCATTATCATTATTACGTTTTCTTTTACTTTTTTTTTTATTTTTTTTATTAAAATCGTTCGACAGGCAATCAACTAAATGACGCGAACGAGCGCATATTAATTGAACGATCGTTCGTTCGTTCGTTCGGTCGGTCGTTCGTTCAGTTCGATCAATTGATTTGATATATAAGAAAAATGAAAAATGAAAAACAAAAACCGTTGAAAGCGGGCAAAACTCAATTTTCTGCTATTGTTGTAGTTGTTGTTGCTTTGTTTTTTTTTTTCTTGCGTTCATCTCTCTTTACACTTTTATTTATTTATTACAAATTATTTTTATAATTTTTCAATATTCGTTAACTAATTTTTTTTTGCGATTTTTTTTTGTTTTGTTTATTTTTTGCACTGTATTTGCACGCATATACAAAACACACACACAAACACATGCACATATATATTTATTCCCAAATAATGATTTAACATAAAAAAAAAATAGTTTAAAAAAAAAATGATTACGTTGATTTAAAACATTTATTTTTAACAGCAAACCTCAAAAAAATAAAATAAAATAAAAT